>JASSUY010030267.1:10862-50282 GCA_032466535.1 Forpus xanthops
ACACAGCCTTCTCTTCTCCAGGCTGAACAGTCCCAACTTTCTCAGCCTATCTTCATACAGGAGGTGCTCCAGTCCCCAAGCACAGCTTTGCAAGGCAGCAAAGTCAGGGTGCTTGCAGTCCACAGCACATGGGACACAGCTCTTCACATTTACATCTGTTTGGACCCTACTTACTAACTTACGGAAAATAGAAAACCACTGGGGTGGTTCTTCCCAGGGAAGAGGGGATCGCTCTCTTGGAGGAAGAGGGGCAGAACCTGCCCTTTGGTTCACATCTTCACTGAAATTCCTATTAGTTGTAATTCCTCACCAGAGGTCACATCCAATACAAAAGCCTCCTGACATTACTTGGAGTCCAGTGACATAATGCAAGCCAGAGATTGCAGCTTCTAAAACAAGCAAACAAAGGAAGCACACTAGGATTGTGGAGACTTCATCACCTCCAGGTAAGGTCAAATATCCACATATCCCAGTTCAAGTTGATCCGTGCATGCACACCCCTATACAAGGGGGTGTTTTATTTAATAACAGAAACATGACTAAAAACCTCAAAAGAGGCACAAGTATGGCTGGTGTGAACACAGTATCTTGGCAAAGCAATTATGCCATGTATGTTAACCTTGTCTTGACAGTAGCAACTTAAATGCATGGGGGAGAGAGTTAGATTTTGGCTAGGTTATTTTTTGGTTGGTCATTTGGGTTTTGGTTGTTTGGGGTGTTTTCTTTTAAACACAGGTCTTGTATAGGAAAACACAGCAAACATCACAGCTACAGCTTCAGAAAACTACAGCCCACTTAGAACCAAGGCAGCACAGAAGGGAAACTGAAAGTAGAAAAGAGAATGACAAGCTCCAAAGATAGTTCTAGTAAGAAGTCATTTTAAAAAGCAGATGACCAAGATAGAAAAATCCCACATTAATATTTACAGTAAACTTTGGTTTTAAAGTTGTGAAAAGTTACTGACGATTCTGTCACAGGGATTTTCTTCATAGTGAAGCCCTAGGGTATGTGGAGCCTACATTGTCCCCTAGCCTGCTTCTCAATAGAGAACACTGATTATGCTCACTGAATGAGTTCCACCAAGCTCAGAGGAACGACACCAACAACCAGTGAGGTTAACACATGATGCCTCTCTGAACTAAAGTGGGTTCATAACATACAGTTAATGCTCTCAAGAATGCATTATGAAGGTTTACAATTTGCTTCTTTTATCAGAGCACACGGCTTTTGGACTGAAGGGAGTTTCTGAGCCACTAAGGAATCCACCTGTGGCAGTGGCTGAGTGGGCTCGACTGAATCTGCATTTCCATACCATTGTAGGCTTTTACAATAAACACCAACACCATTTATTGCTGTAACTTACCTTAGGACAGAGGTACACATTGTCTAAGCAGAATGGGCCTTGGAAAGTGTAAGGGTCTCTGCAACCCCAGGCAGTGACAGGAGCACTCAGCTCCTAGTAAAAGCAATGTCTCCATCCTCTCCTAGTCGACTCCCAGCTTTCATGGGAGCAAAACCAACTGCTTGTGAGCCCCATTTATACTTCTGAAATCCTATGGATGATCCTGGATATGTCTAAAGAATAAAATGTACTCTGAAAGCATCTGCAAGTGATTCTAAGCTGCAAGCCATTGAATAGGAAAAGGAAGTACCTGGAACCTAGACTTAGGTGGAGTGTAGATTTTCCAAATTAAATACATTACCGTGCTATAGAAATGATCAGATGAGAGGACTCCTGGCAAGAGATGGAGTATATAATTTCATAAAGAGCCTAAGGGATGTAGACACCCAATTTGATTTCATTCTGAGTGGCTCATTCCCTTCTCCTTTGAACATCTACCCAGGTTACATGGGATGTCATTAGGTTCCCTGCTTCTCTCTTCAGGGTCAAACAATGAAGATCATTTTCTTCCAATGTACAGAATTGGATTTCCAGGGGTCAGTCCCAAAACGAGAGCAGCAACCTCATAGTTCAAAAGTAAGGAACAGGGTGCCCAGAGAAGCTGTGGCTGCCCCATTCCTGGCAGTGTTCAAGGCCAGGCTGGATAGGAATTGGAGCAACCTGCTCTAGTGGAAGGTGTCCCTGCTCATGGCAGTGGGTTGGGACTGGATGAGCTTTAAGGTCCCTTGCAACCTAAACCACTCTCTGACTCTATGACTCTACCATAAATAAAACCTTTCCCTCAACTTAGTTGCCCTGAAATCAGAAAGCACTTTCTATCACTAAACATAGTCGTTGCCATCTTCTGACTCCTGTACAGCTCTATTTCTCTGACCTCTCACTATGCCAACTCCATGTTTAATATACAAGATTCCTCTGCTCTTTAACTCAAAATAGCTTTGAACAGTTTAGACAAAAGAACTGGATTCAGGAGATACTGTGTTCTCATAGCAGAAAATTGGTGGTCAGCAAATTTATGTTTCATTTTATATGTCCAGTTACTTGTTCCCAACTCCTTTCTCACCCATATGGTAGAAAGGATTATTCTTCTATTCAAGCCTCACAGCATTTTAATGGATTTAGGGCACAGCTCTTAAAAATGTATAAGAGAGACAGGCATTGCATGATTTTGCTATGGATATTTTATGAGCAAGTCTGGGTGCATGCTGTGTTCTTGAAACAAAAGACTGCACAATTTGCTACCAGGGCAGGATCTGTGTTATTATGTCTTGCATTCAAGGCTTCTGAGAAGTCTTGGGCAAGAAAAACAACCAAACAAAGGATGGGAGAGACACCATGATTTAGTAAATGGGTCAAGACAGCACCGATACACTGCATTTGTTGTTATTGAGAGCTATAATTCAGTCACTTGCCAGAGAACAAACCCAATTTAGGAAGCAGCAGCCTGGCCCTTCCTTTTTTATTAGCTATTATTTGGGGGTTGCATTTGGCTGTTAATTGACTCTAACTACTACCTTGAATAGGTGATACTGGGACCTAGGTGGCTTTTACTTCTGCACCTGCAGCAGCCATCACAAGATGTTTGGGTATCAAGAACCATTTCATCCATTCTTTATCAAAGGAGTGATTAATTTCCATCTGGAGCATAGCCTTCCATTGGTACTGGGCTGATTAAAAACTTTGGCTAATGCATTTCAAAGTATCCAGCTGACAAAGAAGACATCAATGATGTTCAGGCATCTGAATCTTTCAGATGTGTTTTCAAATACTCCTAAGGGAATCTGCTTCCCTGAGGAAGCTGGGGTGTGCTCAGTACTTGGTACCTTCCCATTTCCAGCTTGACGGTATTCCTTTGACACATCTTCACTGTAAAATCACACTCACCGAGGCATCAGCCTACCAGTGCATGCTAAATGGTTGGATACAACCTCCAGCCCAGCAAGTTATGACAAAGGTTGACTGCCAGATGCTGGGAGGGCACCCCAGGAAGCAAAGCTATTCACTGTTCCTTAGCTTCTTCCCCTACACATCTATGATGACCAGTTCCCTCAAGACAGGACATTGGTAGGTGGTCCATTCTCCTAAACCAGTATTAAATTTTCCTCTATCATATTGTAATCATTGTGTTCTGCATAAGCAAGCATGTGATGAATGAGGACATGATACCATATCCAGACCTTCTCCCCTCAGGAGAGTTTCCACTGTATGCAAAAGCAACAACCAGAATTCTCTATCATCAACCTCAGCATGAGATTGCAGACACTGGCAGGTGGTTTCTCTGTGAGTTGTAATATCATTTATCATGGTGGCCCTATAAACAAGAAAGGAAGCTTTAAAACTCTTGCAATGCTTAATCTATTCCTTGAAAATGATAGAGACAGGATGGAAAAAGGGATACACTATCCACTGCTCATCAGCATTTCCAAATCTACTTCTCTCACCAGCACGGCAAATACAGCAAATGCGATTTGTATTTTCTTTATTCTATTTATTCAGTTTTCACTAACAGATAATATACAGCAATACACTCATGTGGTGCCTTACAACTGGAGAGCTGAAGGAAACTGCAAAGCTCAGTACCAGTAACATACACCCAAATTCTAAATGCCAGTACGTGCATATATGGGCAGCACTTCATCTACAGCTAAAAAATGTCAGTGCTTTTCTTGTTACCTTACTCATAAATGGACTTTTAAAGAATCAGCTCTGCCAGAGATACTAATTCAATCTTCTATTTGAGTGCAGATTCATCACCAGAAGAGCACAAAGGAATTCTTACACATTACACATCACCATCTCATTTTTCTTATGGGGTGTTTTGACTCTCTTAGAATATATTCAATGGATCCACAGTTTATACAGCAACCCCGTCATAATACTTAGAACCTACGCAGCCTTTTGTAAATAGTAGTTTATTATACCAAACACAACAATTTCTATTTGCTATTTATGGGAATGCTCTTTCTTAAGACGTTTCATAGTAGAGAAACATAAATACCTCTCAAGTGGTAGTTTCTATAGAAACTTATTTTTCCAGTGAATTGTAGACTAAAGAGCCTAATTTTCTACTTTGCTTTGAATCCCACAGAACCTGGAGCATCTTTCCAAAGTGGCAGATAATAACACTTTGCAACTCTAGCCATTTATGTCTCTGAAGCTTGCTGTAAATTTGAACTACTTACCCCTTCACTTCTGTTTCTTTACTGACGCAGATTGCCCAAAGATGCCCCATCCCTGGCAGCGTTCAAAGCCAGGTTGGACAGGGCTTGGAGCAAGCTGCTCTAGTGGAAGGTGTCCCTGCCTGTGGCAGGGGGGTGGAACTGGATGAGCTTTAAGGTCCTTTCCAACCCAAACCACTTTGTTATTCTATGATTCAGGCATATCCTTAGGTTATTGTCTCACTATGAAGGGGAGATAAATCAGCAGGTAAAGAATTTTACACCAAATAGGGATCACTGCCTAACAGCTTACTGTGCACGCACAATTTTATTGCTGGCTCTGTGATAGTTCATCTTATCCCAACCTTGGAAACCATCAGTTTCACTCCTGTTGAGAGAAGGTCTCTCTGTAGTAGTAGCTCTAGAGTGAGGCTCTAGAGTGAGGGCTGAATACAACCTCAAAACAGACAGCAGAAGCAATAGCATTTTTTGGAAGCTCAGTTGGTTTTGCCCAATGGATGTGTGAGGAGCCAGCAAGTTCATCCCAGTCACCTGTTGCACAGTGAAGCAGAGCATGGAGCAACACTGGGCTGGGGCTGGTTTGTCTACAAGACTTTCAGATTTCAAGATCACTAATACTGTGAAGCCATTTTACTTGGCATTGACACAACCTGAAGAAGCTCCCACAAAAGCAACCATGAGGAATTTCTGTCCTCCCTTCATCCCATTAGGGAATGCTGTGCCCATCAGGTAAATTAAGGATGGAAGCTAAAAACTTCATTGGGCTGAGGAACCACTTCTGACATTTTTGTTAAGACACTTTTTTACAGGGACAAACACAACACTTAAACCACAGTGTGAGTGCAGAGAATGATGCCCATGACCAATGCTTTCCAGTAAGGAACAGAGATTTGTATCCCAAGACTTCTCACTGTCCTGGGGCTGGTTTTGCTCCTTAGTCTGCTATGGAAAGCTGCCTGAGCATCAGGCACTTCATCCCCCAGGATGTTTAGATGCCAGCTCTTCATGTGGCTAATTGTGCGGCACAGCCCGGTCCTCAGCCCCGCACAGATGCCGCACGTTAGTGCTGAGATCAGAGCTGTAGGAGTCAGCCCTCCTCCACACACCAGATGGCTCGCTCTGCTGCGTTTGTTTTTAGTGCTTACCTATCTGCTCCTCGACTTCTGGTAGTCATGTGGATCTGAGAAGGGAAAAAAGAGAAGACTTCCCCAACAACTAACAGGAAGAAAAATAATCAAGAAGTTTCCTGTTCACGTGTTATCTCAAAGCACAGAGACCATACGCAAGAAGCATTCGGAACCGTCTCAGAATAGAGAGGAACCAAGAAACAGGGGCAGTCAGAGATGTGGAAAGTTCCTTGGTAGCCAAACAGCATGGACAGCTCAGTCAGTGCCTCTCTGCTCCAGAGGCAGGAGACACACTTCAGACCAGAAGATTAGATTGCCCAGTGTTCTGTCTGTCTTCAGAATGAAGAGCAGCTATTTTCCATTTGTCCTTCCTAAAGCAGTGGTAGATAAAGGATGGTATTGCTGTCTATATTTAGCAATCAGAATCTGATTTCAGTCTCTCACTTTGAGGAATGGACATGTTTTGATTTCATCTAAAGAAAACAGCTTGTACGTCTGCACTACCTTTGCAAGTAATATTAATATATAAATGAAGAGCAACTAGTACAAGTGAGGCATTTTACAAATGTGTGAGATTTCCTCTCTGGACCTCTTCAATCTGGTACAGTCCTACTAAGCATTGCGATTTATTCTGCATGTTGAAAAAGATCCAGCTCCTGGGGGTATGTAATTACGTCTAAAAAAGAAGTTCTCAAACTCGATTGCATGAAGACTTAAAGTGCAGCTCATTTGCATTCTCAAGAGTTGCAAACAAGAAGGGAAATGGGGAGCACTCTAAAGGAATTTTTCATAAGCATCTTAGGAGCATGTTGCAAAAGCCAATCTGTGGATACTTGACACAGACAATTGTGGTCATGCTTATATGCTAAAATAAAGTATAGGTCATTTTATCCCTAGAGCCTTGGATCGTGTCACAATAGCATTTGCACTGGTGGCCAGCTCCCAGTGCTCCCTTTCCAGTAACCCTCACTTAGAATGATAAGCAGGTCAGGAGCAAATCCAAAACATGATGGGATCAAAACTGCTTCTTGTAATCAAGTTGTAGTGAAGTCAAGCAAAAGGGCCAATGACTCAGTTTACAGTAAAAGAGATGTAGCAAATTATCCATTAAAAATAACTCTATAATGAAAACACCCTCAACGAACTATCAACTTTCCCCTGACCCTTCTTTTCGTGCTGCAGTTCTCTCCCACCTCTTGCTTTAGGATTCTCAGTGCTACAGTCAATGCAATCAAAGAGCAGGTGGAGGATGATGCGTGCCAGGTGCCACCAGTGGTTCCCACTTCCAGGAATAAATTAAAAGGATGTCCAGTAAATCATGGAGGTGATGGCACTCCTAAAACCATTGCTGTACCCTGCACGCATACGGCCAGAAGTGCATCATCTCGTCCAGACAGGGGTGTCAGTTTTGGAATGAACCAGAAAGACAAGTGTTACCCCAAAGAGGCAAGCTGGATCTCGTCATGGAAAAGGCCAGGTTTTTCTCTTTCCCCCCATCACTGTGTTTTCCTCCATTTTCTTCCTATGGCTAGGGCTTGATGAGCATCCATTTCCTTTTCCCACTTAACTACATCCATATCCTTCCCTACCACAGAACCCCATTCTCCTTATCAGTGTTTTCACTTCCTCCCCCTTTTCTCCCATCACCAGAAGCCTTATCTCCTCCTGTTCCCAGCAGAGAGAGCTTTGCTCCCCATCTGATTTGAATTCCTCCCTCTTTATGTGGGTGAAGCATCATTCTGGGTAATGGCATTCTAAAACTCAAAGGAAAGGGTAGGTAGACTCAAACCTAAGTGGGAGTGCATATGAAGTACAACGTTAGTGAGTGCCTTCAGCCACGAGATAAGAAGGTCCCAAACTTCCCTGGTGTATAAACAGTGCCAAAGAGCTGGATGTTTCCTCATGGATGTAAGTGTTGATGGCAACTAACACTGCCAAAACCAGTGCCGTGTTATGTATATGAATATATAACATTTAATATTCACCATTTATCATAATTACATGATACCATAGACCAAAGAAGATTCAGAAATAATTTAGTTAGAATGATTATTTAGAAGAATAAAATGTAATAATTAAAGTATTTCCATTCCATTGTAACATCTGGGGGGGACAGACTTCTTACCATTAAATGCTTCTGTATCATTAACAGTGCCCTTTCTAAGAAGAACCACTGAATGTAACATTTTTCTCCTTGTGACTTATCAACTACTGTCTTCGCTGATGAAAGCAGACTTTAACTTGTCTTTGCCCTGCAGAGATTATCTCAGCATATTTATCACCAACAATACCCCCCCCCAATTACAGGGTGATTAGAAACAGTGGTCATACAGTCCCACTACAGCCCATATCTCAGCGACATTTTCAATCTGAGTCAAAATTTGATCCAAAGCAAGATATGAAATTTTTTCCCAATGGATGTTCATTATCACCTGGGCACATGAAACAGAAGAGCTACAGCATGAATTTGTCCAGAACTTGATGTGCTTAACAAATAGCATGTTGTTTAATGACTTTAATTAGAACACCTACATGTTTTGTTCCTGTTCCTTGCACAGCTCTTACATGTGACAAGAGACTAATTTTCCAACAGAGGAGGGAGAAGGAGAAGGAACAGCTTAAGGACTTTGAAGCATGTCTTGCTTCTGAGAGGCAAAAATAATCCCAGCAATATGGGACTTCATACCAGCTATGCCTCAGTGACTTCTTTTAAACTTGTTTAGCCTATAATTGAAGGCTAATTTCCCTTATTGCCAATTCTGTCAGTTCACACTGACATCAGAAAACCCAACAGGGTTCTTCCTGGCTTAAGTTTCATCACCAGGAAAGAATTCTGAAAACTCCATTTCCCTCTGTGGGCATGAGTATAATCCTTCAAATTATGGCTTTGGTTCTATTTGTGCAATACCCTGTACCCTGCAAAATCTCTGTGGTGGATATGTACCCCACCAGTCACTCCATGCACTTGTGTGCCCTGATTGCTGCTCCAGCCATAAAGCTGCAGCTCTGCCACTGAAGTTCTCTAGGCTGTAGCTCAACTGTGATTGAGGTTGGATGGGCAGGGATCCCCAGCACATCTCCCAGTGTCAGCTCTCACGTCACTGCATGTGCTTCTGGGATTTCAGTGGATGTAAGCTCTGCCTGCCTGAGGTGAGCATCTTTTGCTCAAGGAAAAGTGCATTACGCATCTGCACAGCCATCCAACTTCTATGGGTACAGACAGATCTCTTCCAACCACCTTTCATGTGCTTCCTGCCTGACCAGGGGCAGAAATAAGGAACTATACAGTTAAAACCTCAAATCTGTAAATATCTATTAGAGACCAGTGTAGAATCATAGAATCATAGAATCAATTAGATTGGAAAAGACCTTTAAGATCATAAAATCCAATCACTACCCCAGGACTGCCAAGACCACCATTAAACCATGTCACCCCAAACAATGCACTATAAACAGCCAAAAACAGCTCAGTCCGACATAAAAATCCAACAGTTTGTTACAGGACTGAGAGGAAACTTCACAGACAGAAGGACATTGTGTTGCCTTTCCAGGAGAGTCACCTCTTACACTGAAAAATCTATTTAAGACCACTAAAACTTCTGTTTTCCTTTGGTCACGCTTTTTCTGTGCCTGATCCTGCCCCAGTTCAGATTCCCATGGGGTCATTAAAGAGACCACAAGTGACAGAGAAAGCAAAATATGTGCAAGTGTTACATAGAAAAGCGCTTTGAAAGACCTCTGTTTTGAGCAATCTGACATTGCAAGGGTTTTTGCTTGGGTTTCAGACAGGGGCTAGCAACATTTACAGTAACAAACATTTGAATTCTTACTCAAATCACAGAGTGATTCAGCACTGCAAGGAAAAGCAAGACTAAATGTTGTGAAGTTTTGACAAACCCAGCTGAGGAATGAGCAAGCAGAAGTCCAACTTGGAAGCAGAGTCAGAGTTTGCATCTGAGGAGAACTTTGCTGATTATATGTTGGAGGGGGTTTGTCACAGGGTAGTCTTACTGCAAAGTGAAATCCCATGTGTGTGCTGAATCCAGTGCCAAATAATTCCCTTCTGGGTATAAAACTGGTTGAAGAATTCCGAGAAGCTCTTCCTTACCACGGAAGCTAATTCTGAATCCCCAAATGCATACCAAAAAGAGAACTTTCCTTCCACGTTTCTCAATTTCAGGCACCTCTTTCTGGCTTCAGGGCAACTCTACCACTATTTTCAGAGTTCTCATCTTTCATTCGTATCCACAAGACATCTGGCCTTCAGGAACTCAGGCCCAGCCCCTACTTGTCTCCGGCTTGGAATAACTTGTCCTGCTTATGGATGGTGTTTCTGAGAGCAGCCCCTTAGATAACCTGCACACTCAGATAACCCCCGGTTCCCTTCCTGCACTCTTGACAGATCTGTTGATTTGTCCAGCTTCTGGAGGAGACACTCTGAAACCAGGAACGGAGGGGTCAGATGAGGGGTATTGGAGATAAGGAAGATAGAGGGATCTGGAGGAGGGCAGGGAGGAGGTTACACAGGACCAGCTGATGGAGCTGAATTGTAGTGTAAGATACTGTGGGGCAAATGTGCAGTGTGGCCTGCACAAACCCCTGTGACCAACACAGCTGGCAGATCTCTTCTCTTTCTACATTTTACATGCAAAAGAGCATAAACATTGTTTTTCCCTCTGGTTAATTCTCATGTAAATAGAGGCAAGGTCCAGTTATAAGAAGTTGTGTTCCCCATCCAGGTTTACATCAAGTCTCTGCTGCACAGATACCAAACTGTGAGCACATCAGGGCTGGGAAGAAATGTTTCATTTCAGATCCAGGCTGGAACAACAGCCGAAGCTGACAGCTGGAGCAGCAGCTGAAATAACCTCAGATCTTCAGGAGAAGCCATCAAGGGACACTAAGGCTGATCTCTTCCCCTGCCTATTGCAACATATCTGCTTGGACTGCAATTCCAGGCCAGTTCTTTACTGACAAACGTCAGCAGCAGCGTGTGCTTTTGAAGGCTATTACATCTGTGCCCTACTCATGCTCACTCCAGAGGTTCTTCTTTCATATCCTGTTCTGACCACTCTACGTTTACCATGTGGATTAATTTCAAGTACACACAGAGTGGGGGAAAAAAGTTGGTATGCCTGAAGATTATAAAACCTGAGAATTTGTCAGGGGTTATAATAAAGCTTGGTGTTAAAACCACACTCCCACTACACAAATACACATGGACATCAGGCACAATGAGTTCTATTTCAGATAACAGCTAAGGCACAAAAATAAGCAATTTGGTTTCCAACAACCTTCTAATGTGTACCTTTGGAGAGCTGCAAACTTTCAGAGTCCTCACAAACATCACAAACTGAAAGCTAGAGCCAGTAACTCTTACTCATCCCAATGAACTGCATTGATGCCAGTTCTTCAGAGCCAGCGGATCTCTGTACAGTGGGAACAGTGAGCCCTAACAGAAACAAGTTCAATGAATTTGAAAGGAAACATTTCTTTCAAATAATCAGAATGCAGATTCATAGAATCACAGAATGGTTTCAGTTGGAAAGGACCTTAAGATTGTCTAGTTCCAACCCCCCTGCCATGGGCAGGGACACCTCACACTAGACCATGTCACTCAAGGCTCTGTCCAACCTGGCCCTGAACACTGTCAGGGTTTTTACCACTTCTGTTGTAAGGAAACTCCTGTCTCTTACATGTGGGAAATAAATGTTTTAATTTCTAATAAACAGACCTTTTTGCATCTGAAGGCCATACTGCTGCATGGACATCGCTGCTACAGGGCCGCTATCATGGTGCTTTCTGCCATCAGAGAGCTCCTGCAAACCATGCTGCCTATGCCTGTGCAGGTGGGATTTCAGGCTTCTGTGGGGTGTCCTCAACTCATACCCACAAAGACTCAGTATGCAATTCTCTCAACATGATTTTTCCTACCATCTACTGCAGTGCTGGGCACTAACCCAGGGAAGTTTAAAACCCTCCCCCATGACACCCACTCGGCACGACAGTATCTGTTTCCCAGTCCTTCTGAGAAGTGTGACTGTTATTCTGTTCTAATATTGTCCCAAACACAACAGTATGCCCCTACATTGAACATCAAAGGAGGATAGAATCATAGAATAGTTCAGGTTGGAAAGGAACTTAAGATTATCAAGTTCCAACCCCCCTGTCCATGGGCAGGGCCACCTCCCACTAAACCATGTCACCCAAGGCTCTGTCCAACTTGGCCTTGATAGTGACAGGACAAAGGGCTGTAAGCTAAAAGAGCGGAGATTTAAGCTAGACATTAGGCAGAAGTTCTTCCTTGTGAGGGTGCTGAGGCACTGTCATATGGTGCCCAGAGAAGCTGTGGCTGCCCCATCCCTGGTAGTGTTGAAGGCCAGGTTGGACACAGGGGGTTGGAGCAAGCTGCTCCAGTGGAAGGTGTCCCTGCCCGTGGCAGGGTTGGAACTGGATGAGCTTTAAGGTCCCTTCCAACCCAAACCAGTCTGGGATTCTGTGACTCTACGCGAATTCAAACTAAGCATTTACCTGCAAGCTAAAAAGATATCCCAGCTCAAACCCAACAGAGCACCACAGCTACTGACTAGTGTTTGTGATCCTTTAGTAACGGCCATGCCAGGACTACGTGGTCTACATTCAGCAGGGCTATGTTCAGCAATCAGACTTGGAATATTTCATGCAACAAAACCCCCGGTGTAGGTTGGCTGGCTCTGGTTTTCATGCTGTAGGTTACAGATGTTTTCATAAACTAATCTGACTTGCAATCAGTAAATATGCAAGTCTGGGACACTTGATGTGGGAACTGTGTTTCCCTGGTAGAAATACATTCCCATACCATCTCCAAAGGGAGTGTAAGTCTTCAGTGAGCAATACAGTAGCCCCGCTCCTATAGCCTGCCCATATTGTCTCTGAGATTATCTCTATCCACTGAGCAAGAAGTGCAACACACAGTTACTGCTGGTTTTCAGTAAGATCTGAGAACACACCAAACTCTTGGTGTTACTTGGTTCATATTATAGCTTAATATGCTACAGTGTGCTCCTATGAGCAATACTCAGACCTTCTATCAGCTCTAAACATGTATGAGGTAGAGTATATCCATTGTAAAGACTTGGTACTAGTTTCTATTTCAAGATAATCTTCTCTGACAAACAGCATTTATTTAGCTGCTGGGCTTTAGGATTCACATGCATTTCCTCTCTGTCTCTCCAAGATGACATGAAGATCTTTTTTCTTCCAACTCCCAGTGTGAGATGTGCCTTAAAAAAAATCTCCTGGATGGTTTAAATACCAGCATAGGGATTCTGCTGAGGGAAAGAAAGAGGGGGGTGTATACCACATGAGAAAAAGGATTCCTCCTGCATCATCAGTTCTTAGAAACTTAGAGGAGACTGTTTTGTGTACACAACAGTCTCTGTTACAGACTTCTTTGAAGTCTGAAGAAAGAGATGTTGTGAAAGGGAACTCCTGCAGTGCGCAGTGCATTCAGTCTGCCTTTAGGTCAACCTAGATGGAGGAGATATGGCCCTCATGGCTTGCTTCACCTTCCTCTCTCCCCTTCTGGGAAGGGTTTCATCAGTGTCACAGAGATGTTCAAGGGTGCTGCATTCTTGAAGCACAAACCCCCTGTTACTTCACTACAGCACAGCAGATCCAAGTGGATCATGGAGAAGGTTATTTGTACCAGTTTATAGCACTGCACAACTCAACAGGTCGAAGATTGAATATGCAAACAAATGCTTTTGAGGAATGAAAAAATATGGTTTTCTCAGACACTAAAAATGCTCTGCTCTTCTTGATCCTCATAATTGTCTGTTTTAATATCTCCTAGAAGAAATCTTGAGTGGTGATTATATATATTTAACTGTTTCTAATGCACTATAAAGAACAGTGAAAAGTCTGCATCTCCCTGAACATCATAGAATCCCATATTGGTCTGGGTTGGAAGCAACCTTAAAGCTCATCCAGTTCCAACCCTCTGCCACGGGCAGGGGCAACTTCCACTAGAGCAGGTTGCTCCAAGCCTTGTCCAACCTGGTCTTGAACACTGCCAGGGATGGGGCATGACCTGAAGGCTTCAGATTTGTTCAGATAGGAAAGCACATACCCCTTTAAAGATAAATCTGTCACTACAGATTCAGATATAATTAATAGAAGTCTTCATTCACCAAGGAGGGAAAGAAGAGAGAATCACCACAAGACATCAGCCACAGATTAGACAAAGTATGAAAGCAAGAGATTAAAATGTGGATTGTGGCTCTTGTTCAGATATGCATCTTTAGTGGAGTAAATTTCACCTAATAAGTCATTTTTCCTTTGTCAGCTAAGCACTAGTTTCTGGTAATGGTGTTCCAGGTTATTGACTGGGTTGAAATACATGGAAAATGAATGCAGCGTGCAGATCCTGGATACCTGTAGTATTTGGGAGGCTGTTGACACAGCAGAAGCTCACTGTACTCCTGCTGCAGCCATGTTTCCTGTTTCTATAAACATGCTCTGTTTGAAAAGGGGCTACTATGGGCACACATGTGCAGTTTACAGCTAGTTTTGTGCCAATATAAATCAAGCCCAAATGCCATCTTGGTGACATAATATAAGGCTTATGCCTAAGAGAGTCCACATACATAAGTAAGTGGGTTCCAAAGTAATTAATTTGGGGAGTCCACTTACACTTCAATCTCACAACCAGACAGGCTGCCCCATGGTTCCCTTGGTTTTTCAGCGTCAGACTCCCCAAAGTTCACTCTTCCATTTCCTTCACTTCCTCACCTTTCAGGGTCAGAGCTTAACACCGCAAAGGGAAATGAAACAGAGAAAACCAAAACAAAACAAGCTGTGAAGCAGATTAAAGCCACGTTTGACATTCAGAGCTACATGGTTCCTTTTTTAGTTGCAGGTATGAAGTTGTAATAGTTTTGTGGCCGCAACTCACAGTATAAACATGGGGTTTTAAAAAAGGAAGGTTTTAAATGCATCCTCACTCAAAAAATGTCACAGCTTTTTAAACATACTCTATTTAATGTTCAAGGCAGCTGAATTCTAAGCTGTTTTCTTACTTTTGTTTAGAAATGGTCTGTAAAGTACACAGAAACCTCATTCCATTTCCTTCAACCCTTGGTGCTCTAAAGGCACTGTCTCTGAGGGTAAGGTGTTTGCAGACCAAGCCACCAAAGTATATGTTTCCGCTTGCTGGAGAGGGTGGATCTGTCTGCCCAATGTCTTCTCCTACATGGGTCCAAAAGTGTTGACATCACCCTGTGGCTCTTGCAGAATTCCTGCTTTGACTGTGCTGTTAAACAACTCTCTGCTCACAGAATCGAACTTGCTAAAGTTGGTGTCCAACTCCTTTCTCAGGAAATCCAGAAAATTAATTCCCACTGCCTCCTGCAGAAGCTGGATCAAGTGTAAGTAAAGAGACATGCAGTTAGGCATGGGACGAAACGGACCATCTGTATTCAAGAGGAAAGATGTTTCATTGCTTATCCTGTCTGTACACACTGCCTGAGTCAGTGGGTATGAGGCCACTTAGCATTTCATGGGATCAGCCTTAAACCAAGGATTCTCATGGGTTTTGCAGCACAGAAAGACTCAGAATCATAGAATGGTGTGGGTTGGAAGAGACCTTCAAAGGTCATCGACCCACCCTGCAATGAGCAGGGACATCTTCAACTAGATCAGAAGCTGATCTAGCTGGAACTGCTTCACGCAGCCAACACAAAGGTTATTAACCTGATCCCACAGTTCCCCATGTAAGATGGTCACACCTCATGAGGAGCTCTGAGAGATCACAGTGTATGTTTGCAGACCCTCATCTATTCTTAAACTGCAGTGTTTCCAATTTGTTTGTGCAGTACTAGTGCAGAACTGCTTCTATCAGACAGACTGATTCAGTCTTCATGCTTTTTAAAGAAAGCATAGTGATCATATGGGTATTTCCAATGAGAGCTCTTCTGGTCCATTTTAAATGTTCAACCTGGCTTTCAGAAGAGATTTCAGCCTTGTTTCTGATTAAGTTTGATGAATGTGTAGCAAGTTTTAGGGCTGCCTCTCTTCTTAATACACCTATTTCCAGGAGTTCCTACAGAGGTCATAATGATCGATATATAATGAAGGAATATAAGAAGCCTATCAGAGAGATCAGACTTCATGGACTTGATGAGAAAGGCCCAGAAAAAGACCATAAAAGCTACTAACAGAGCATAAGAAAGCATGGCAATGACTAAACTTTCCTGATGAATAAGTGCTTATGGCTAAACTTATATTACCCTACTAACCAGGCAGAAATGAAAGACCCTCACTTCCAAGGGGATTATTGCATTTCTTCTTTCTCATTTAGGACCTAGAAAATGAACCTTCAGAAAATGATGCCATGGTTTTGAAAAGCCTGGTACAATTTGCTGAACATTAGTGGCTTTTTCTACACAGACTAAACAGACATCCAACGCTGCCGTGACTGTGAAGATCTGAGGGAGGAAGCAGATTTTGCTTCTTTACACTTGAAATTCTTCTTCTGTGCTTGCCTTGTGCCTGAAGAGATGTAAACAGAGGGGGGGAAATGTGGCTAAAGGAATTATTCAACACAACTTAAGAGTGCATGTGTATACTCCTACAGAGACAGAGAAAACACTCATACCACAAAAGAAGTATATTTCTTATAAGATTCTGCTTTATTTTAGAGGATAAAATGATTTGTATGATTTCAGTGTTATGTAAAAATAAATGAACAGGTAGAATAACTGAACAAAGCCATTAAATAGGACTAAACTTCCCAGTTATATGATTTAACTTCATATGCGGTCATATGGGAGCCTATTGCTCATGTGAGAAGACAATTCAGTCTTCAGAAGGACCAAAATAAATGTTCACAGTTTTAAAGGGTGGGTCTCAAAGGTGAAACAAAAGCAGCTTTTCATTACATTGTCCCACATTTAGAACCAAACTCTTCTGCTGCAAGGCAAGGCATGAATGGATGATTCTTCCAAGCTGGGGATGGAAGAGCCCTGAAAGCAAATGCAATGCAGTGATCAGCCACGTTTAACACAGTAATAAATGAGAGTGGAGGAGTTACAACAAACGTGCAAGTAGGACAGAAACAGATGCATAGACTTGAGGCTTGCTTAAAGTTTTTGAGGCTTCAGGAAAAGAAATGTCTTCCATCACATCCTGTCTTTTGCTTTCATGAGCATTTTGTAATTCTTACCAGCTAAAAAGAGAACAACACTCTACTTTGCACATGATGGTATGACGCCCTGGGCTAGTGAGATGATACCCTGCGCTATTAGGCATCTCTCTGCTCCTTCTTGTATCTGTGGTTGTAACCACTAACAAAAATGTAACAAAAGAGTAAAAGGAAGTTTGCAATAGGTAGCTATGGGCAGCTCTGCCCACAGGAAGTTTCTTTCTTCTCCCTAGAAGCCAAAGCCTGAAATCATTCCTGTGCCTTATGTAACTCTTAATTATTTTCAATCCTTGCTGTAGTCACTGGAAGTGCTCTCATAAACTGGATAAGTACACCTTTCTGAGGGGTTTTCTGAACTGTTCTTGGTGATATCTTGTGGCAATTAATCTAAGATACAGACATATCTGAGGATGCTTTATTCAACAGCAGATTGTGGCATCACCACAAAGCTCCTGAAGTTCATACATCTTTAGTCCAGATGAGCCACTCCAAAAATGAAGACAGGTACCCACATGAGGGGCAAAAATGCAAGAGTTCCCATGTTCTCCCAACCAGCTGGTATGTATGTGGCCCAGCTCCCTGCCTACTGCAGATCTGGGAAGAGGAGGTCTGAATCCAGCCAGTTACTCTTCCTTACCCTGCTTCAGGGAGCTGCGCTCATCAGCCATCAATCCAAGGAGACATGTTATGGAAGTTCACCTTTTGCTGTCCCTGGAAACCAGCTTGTGGCTGCAGAGAAGTCCTTCAGCAAAGAGTGAGGAATATGAAGGAATCGGGAATACACTTTGCAGCCTCCACTTCTCCCAGATGATGTACTCTTAGGGAGAAGGGACAGGGAGCCTGAATTAGTGGTGTTAAAGTTGGGGGAAGAGATGGAACAAATCTTGAAAGCTACATGGGAAGACAGGGGAAAGAAAAGCAGAGAACTGCTGGTATAGATCCTCAGGTCAGGATAATCAGCAAAGGATCATACAATAAGCCAGGATGAAATCATGGCTTGAGCAATGATTCTGTGCCACCGATGAAATCCTGTGGGGAATAGTCATTGAAAGGGTAGGCTTAGCCTGGGTTTTTCATACTCCAGAGCCCAGGCAGTCTGAGGGGAAATGATTTATGAGGACAGAGCTAAATGCTTATTGCTAGGTTAAACAACAAGTAATGGCAGACATAACAGTCTACAAATACACATAGGAGTAAATGTCAAGGAGTGTGAGGAATTGTTTTGAACAGCAGGATATATTTCCTAAGGCTGAGGTGCAATGGCATGTGATATACTTGTCCAAACAGCTGAAGTCTTCCTGGTGATGGAGACTAGCCTGGGCAAAGCAGGAGTAAAAGAAAGGGAAGGAACAAATCTGTGTTGCTGGACAAGTGAAAGAGCTTACTCAAACCCATCCCACATTCAGATGAGCTCCATGTCTCCATCACAGGAGAAGCTGTCTGCAATGCTCAGCAAAGAATATTAGTTGGAGACAGCATTCTGGAGACATACTGCAACTGCTTTTCCCTTTAGGATTTTTGTGAGAGCAGCAATTACAAACCTTAGTTAATCAAGACAGTTTCAGGTTGATTGTATAAATGAAGAAGTCACACAGCTGCTATTGCAAAGGAATAAGCACACAACATTACTCAGAGCTAGAAAGACTCTCCACCACAGCAGTTTCACTACAATTAACATCAAATTTATCCTGCACAGAGGATGAGTGTTAAAATTGCACCCTATCTCATGCCCACTTAAGCCCCTGAAATAGGTCTTAAATGGACTTGACCTTCATTCTGTGCTAAGCACCTGCATGAGGGGTGAGATCCAGCCCAAGGCCATGTTATAGTAAAGGTTTCAGTAGAAGGCCTGGGGGATGTGCCTGATGCTCCTTCACATGAGAAAAATGAGCTGCTGGGAATACACTGAGCAGGAGGAATGCAGGGGAAGGGGAAGGAATGCAAAGTAAAAAGCAAACAAACCAAAAAGGACCTTTCAATTCTGCTTCGTAGCATGGCATTGCGACTAAGGCAGGGTCAGGAGCATGAAGCTACAACAAGTAAGGTAGAAAGCAGGATGGGATTGCCTCTGCCTCCCTCAGATTGAAAAACTATCATGTAACTAAAGGAGATAAGTAGGGGCAAAGGGAAAAAGGGCTCCTGCATAGTCCTGAATTGTGTTAAGGAGGAGGGGAAAGGACTAAAGCAAAGTAACAGCCACAGGAAACAAATGTAACCCTAAGATACCTCCTATCTCCCTCTTTTCTGGCAGATGGCCAGTTCCCAGTTCCTGTGGATTGGTTTGGGCACTAAGGAGGATAAAGTAAACAGTTTCCTTACTTCTTCCTGCCCAGATTGAGACATGGGATCGCTAATGTGGAGTGCTGCTTAACCCAGCCAGGAACCTAACTGTCATTTAGCCCTGAGATATAATGCCAGTGCTGGTTTCCAGGGACAAGAAAGGAGAGACTAACAGCTCCTTGGCTTTTGCATGGAGGAAGAAAGCAAATTCCCTACAAATACCCCCAAAATCATACCAGACTTTGTATTTCTCAGAATGCAAAAGTGAGAGGTGGGGAAACAAAGAGAAGCCATATATGATTTCTATGGTGAGGGGGGGACTGAAAGAAATCCAGGAGAGCAGGGGAAGACTTTTGGCTGAGCATCATCAGGTGGTTCAGTTGTTGCCTGTGTGGTCTGAACACACGCACAAAACAAAAGACATTACTAACATGTCATAAAGAGAAGAGAGGGCTTTCAGAACTACCTAAAAACAAACTGCAGTTTGTCTCCCATCTAGGCTAGGAAGGAGCTGACCATCCTAGAGGAAAAATCCATGCAATATCATAGCAACATTTCAAAGCATTTTGGAGATAGAGGAATTGATTAAGGAGAAACTCAGGTACAAAAAAAAAAAAAAAACCACCACAGCTGAGATTCTTCTTTTGCCAAAGGTTTAAAAGTGGCCAGAAAAAAAGCATTGAGGAAGAAAGACCTTGTAATTAAACCCTCAACCTGAGATTCAGGTTCTTCTTGTCACCTTAGGTTAATGCACAGTCACAACAAGAGGTGCCTTGTATATTTGTAAACATGATGTTGCTTAAAGGTACATGATATAATATACTGTTTCATAACCCATGGCATGTTGTCAGGAGGGTAGAGTGGCAATAGCTGAGAGACTATGCAGTACTGTCATTCCTGTGGTAAATCACAGAATCCCAGACTGGTTTGGGTTGGAAGGGACCTTTAGAATCACCCAGTTCTAACCCCCTGCATGGGCAGGGACACCTTCCACTAGAGCAGCTTGCTCCAAGCCCCTGTGTCCACCCTGGCCTTGAGCAATGCCAGGGATGGGGCAGCCACAGCTTCTCTGGGCACTCTGTGCCAGAGCCTCAGCACCCTCACAGGGAGGAGCTTCTGCCTAATATCTAACCTAAGCCTCCTCTGTTTAACTTTCAAGCCATTTCCCCAGGTCCTATCACTACATAAATACATCCAAGAAAATTCAGGTAGTGTCATGGCAGATAAAATTGTGCCAGGGAGAGGTTTGGAGTCTATTGTGTCTGCTGTGTGTTGAGGAAGGAAAGTGCTTTTCACCTTCCAGACTTTTCTGGGGCTCTTTCTCCTCAAGCTAAAGCTGTCACCTGGGCAGAGCCATACAGACTGTAAACTCCCAAAGAAGCATTTTCTCTCTTACAATAACATCCAAGGAGTGGAGACACCTTCTGCCCTTTACTTTTGTTTCATTAGTTTTGTGGTGTGAGACAGCACATCCCACTGAAAACTGAAGTAGGACACAAAAAGAAGCAAACAACTCTTCCTGTGAATCTCTGCTTTTGTCTGGAATCCTTTTCTGGATGTTTATGGGATCCCATAAAGTTGCTGAAACATGCCTGCTGTATTTCTAATTGTCATTTGAAATGCCAAACCCCAGAAGTCTTGCTTATATTGTACGCAAACACAGTGTCTGCTTATGTTCAAACCCTCAGGCACTTGAAATCTCTGTACACAGAGAACGCTGTTCATTTTGCTTTTACAGTTTTTCCCTGTGTAGAAGGAGCTCTCGTGTCTTGAGAACATAAATGTATGTTCATAACCAGGGAGCAAGATCACAGCTGGAATCTACCTGAGCCTTGGATTGTATTTCAGCAGTGGCATAAACTGAAAAAGCAGCTTATTTCTCTGTTTAATTTACAAGAGCTACAACGGGAACAGCACGTATTAGACTTACTGACGTAACGCACAGGTGAGTGCGCGGTACAGGTCCACCTCTGTGCCTGATCCACAGGGAATTCCAGCCTGTTTCAGCCAGACTTAAGAGCCATTACCACTGTAGCCCTGGAGGAACCTGGTCCGAACCCTGGTGTGTTAGTAAAGGTGGCAGCTGCCATAACAGACTTCTGTGTAGGCTACAAACTTGGGGCATAAAATGAGGCCTTTTTATTGATTTCATACCAAGACTCCATTGTTCTGTTTAAAGAATAAACTATTACAGAGAATTTATAAGCAAATTTGCTTTTTTTTTTTCTTTCAAGGATTAAACAGGAGCAGATCGTAATTTCCTTTAAATGCACCTATTATTCATCAGTATTGAGCAAGTTTTATTATGGCCTAAAACCCAACACCATATATATCTTTATAATTCCAATCTGGTCCTTATATGTGCTCTGAAACTCACATTTTATGTTTAGATGTGATTGACCATGAAAGTCACAGGGTAATATATGTTCCTTGAGTAAAGGCATGGACAAGTGTCTGGCCAATGTTCATGTTTCACATTAGTTTGATGTCAGTAATCTTACATGCAATTTTGCCACTTCCTTTATGTAGGAATCACTGCAAGTAGGTTAGTACAGTGTGGATTGCAGACAGCTGACACATAGTATTTAAGACCAGAGAAGAAGTAAATGAATTTCAGTGTTTGATTCAACATTGGAGAAAGGCTTTTGCCAGTATTTATTCACCCACAGCAATAAGAGAAGGTACAGTCCCTCCTCTAGTCCAGGCATATTACCAGACAAGGAAAATCCTGCTGAGTTAGGACTACAGACAGAGAGTCAAAGAAACAGATGCTTCATCTCTTAGTGGGCATCTCATGCATCCTGTAATAGCTGTCATTCTTCGTAACATACACAGTAGAGGAATAGGTGGAGAAATGAAGCCATGCACATAAGGTTGACACCTTTCTTTTTAAGCAACCACCACTTTTTGCAGTGACATGTACAAGGGTCACTTGTGGTTTTTCCTTCCCTTGAAATCTGGGTTTCCTGAGAGGAAGGAGAGCTCAAATACAGGAACAAGTGGCTGCACACTATTTCCAGCAGTATAGTAGATCTTCCTCATTGACACAGGCCTAGGAACTACAACTGAATCTCCAAACTTCCTGATATTCTCCCTTTGAAAGGAGAGAAGATGGGGAAGCAGATGGGTGGAGAAGGTGAAGAGGTGGGTCTGTCCTTTTAAAGGCCTTGCAAACACAGCAAAACTGCTCCCATTGCCTTAAATCTACCATTAAAAGTAAGTCACAATTCAAGTGGGAAATAAAAGGAAATGTTTTAACTAGTAAAATGCACTGGATTGGCACCAAGTTTGTGCTTAAAAAGCTGCTTATAATAAACAGCAATCACTTACAGTATCATTGTGAGATGATCAGAGGACTCCGAGATTGAAGAGTACCTGGTTCAGCTGGTTGAGACCTGGAAAACACAGTATCACATATCACCAAACAACACCAGCAAACAAAGCATGTTTTGAGGGCTGCTAAACAGGAAGAAATGTTCAAAGCCAGACTGCTGGGCCACTCTGTGACCTAATCCTGGCCAGAGAGAAGCAAATCTGCTGTTCACTAGATCACCACTGATAAAAGAAGAAAACTTCAGTTCACCGGATAAGTACATCAGTTTGTCTGGGTTGTACTGCAGATCATTTTTAAGCTTCTAAAAGGGCTAATGGGACTCCAGAGCTAATAAATTATAGAATCCTAGAATGGTTTGGGTTGTAAGAGACCTTAGAGCTCATCTGGTTCCAACCCCTGCCATGGTCAGGGACACCTTCCACTAGAGCAGCTTGCTCCAAGCCCTGTGTCCAACCTGGCCTTGAACACTGCCAGGGATGGGGCAGCCACAGCTTCTCTGAGCACCCTGTGTCAGTGCCTCAGCACCCTCACAGGGAAGAACTTCTTCCTAATGTCTCATCTAAATCTCCCTTCTTTCAGCTTCAATCCATTATGAAATATGTTACGCAGCAGTGTAGGTGCTAGGAAGATGAATATAGGTTGACTTTTACCAACTTAACCTATGCAGAATGAGTCATAATTTGTACCTTGCGTCATTCAATAAATGGGTCTTTCAGAAAGTCAACCCACTGTGAATGGGCTGCCAGCTTTCAAAAAGCAAGAACCCTGCTCTCCTGCCCACAGGCTGTCTAGCTGTAGGATCAGAAAAGCTATTCTCTCGAGGTTCCAATGGGATAGCAATAATAGGCTCCAACAAAACAACTACATGTTCGTGGGTTTGCTGCATCTCTTAAAAGGTCAAAAGGTTTTGACTGAAACGACTGTTTTTATTCCATGAACAACTAATTCTTAATCAGAAATGTGTGATAATCTCATTGCTACTTCTGCTGTGCCTTGTAACATTGTTTCTTCAGCCAATTATGCCTCACATCAACTTTTTAATTGCTACCTTTATCAGGAAAACCTTGGAAGTTTACATAGATAATATTTGCTTTTGTGCTTTTCAACACAAGCTCCTGGGTGAAGGAGACTTTCTATTTTGTAGTCAACCAGGGGAAAGAAAAACAAGCAGAGAGGAGGTCTACAGGCTCCCAGGGATCTCAGCACTGGGGAGAAAGAATAAGCATCTTTTGTTGAACAGGAAAATAATGACAAACAAAGTCAACAATCCCCTTTTGTTGTGAGCAAGAAAGGCAGGGCTCTAATAGTCTTTAAAGGAGATTGAAAATTTCCATCCCAATGGAACCATGGAGTAGGTAGGCACATAACAACATTTTGGAGTTCAGTGATTTAATTTAGTACTGTGCCAAATAGTGATTAGTTGATGAAGGGTGTTCATAAACAGGATAGAAACAAGGATACCACTGGGTTCCAGTGTGTTTAGTGTGCAGCTTTCTACTTCAATAACAGGTTCCAACGAGAAACAGTGATTTATTTCCTTAAGGAAACTCAGGGCAACTGTGAACACAGGCTGACTGGTCCATGTTGCTAAAACTTCAGCACTCAGGGTCCTACCCAAGAGCAGGCTTTAGGCACCAACTGAAGAGCAGAAGTGTATACATTTGCTCAGCATTTTCCATTTCACTAACTCAGCCCTCTGCTTGGAGTACTGGTACATGTGAATCCCATTACTAGACACTGATTTCTCCCAGCTCACTGTACAGGCAAAGCAGTATCCTAATCAAAGCTCTTGATCAAGCCCCAGAGCTGAGTGCCTGTGCCCTTTATGGATCTTTGCTGTAGTGCATTAAATCCCACGTTGAGCCCCATGTGACACATTGTCCTTAAGACCAATAGATATGTGATTAATGATCCAGAAGAATAGGAGAATAAATCCTTTTTAACTTATCCATGGTTTCTCCTAAGCCTGTTGAACCCAGGCAACAAGCATGTGGTGTGCACTGAAGGCAGCAGCAACACACAAGCCCCATGCATACAGATATAACAGGTCATATAATCATAGAATACCAGACTGGTTTGGGTTGGAAGGGAACTTAAAGCTCACTCAGTTCCAACCCCCTGCCGCAGGCAGGGACACCTTCCACTAGAGCAGGTTGCTCCAAGCCCCATCCAACCTGGCCTTGAACACTAACAGCTACGGGGCAGCCACAGCTTCTCTGGGCACTCTGTGCCAGTGCCTCACCACCCTCACAGGGAAGAGCTTCTGCCGAAGATATAATCTACATCCACCCTCAGTCAGTTTAAATCCATTCTACCTTGTCCTACCCCTGTATGCACTATCCAGACCTGGTCAGTTTCAGTGAATAGCCCCTGATTTTGCAAAGGACAAACAAGACCATTCCCTAGTTTTATCAAATGAAAAATTACCCGCTGAACTCTAAGAAGTGACCTTTGAAAGAAATAGTTTTCCCTTTAGTTACTGCTAAATGAACTGCTTCAACTCATCCTGGAATCTTCAGTATCAGTAACTGAAGTTTCATGTAAGACTCACCAAATAAAAGTAAAATTACACAGATATACTTGCAGTAGAAGCCATGACAGTTCTTCTTTTCTTCCTTTTCTATCATCACCTATTCCTACAATCCAAGCAAAGGCCATCATCACTCTAACTTGAAGTAAGTCCTCTTACTTTAAAATGCATTTTGGCCCAGACCTGCTTTTAGGTGCATTAGTACAAATCTGCATTCTTTACATGGGCCTTCTCCAACTATATTCTGGTGCAAGCAAGATCAGAATCTTATTTTGGTGATAATTAGCACAGTCAGCATTCGTGCAGGCCACAGATTTTGGTGAAATCCCATCTATTTATGGGGAAAAGAATTTACAGTTCCAAATTACTGTAAAAGTACCATGATTTTATTTTTAATGATAACTTGTAGACGATGTTTCAAGCATCTTGCTTGAAATTTTAAACCCATCCATCATGTTTTCATCACCAAGCACGTTGTGTGTGCTAAGTCAGCTGCAGCTTTCATTACAAGAAAATTATACAAAGAAGTCTAAAAACCAATCCTTGGAGTCTCTATTTAACACTTCAGATGAATGGTTGTGTAAAGCTCTTATCAGAATCCTCTGTCACAGGCAACCTCCCTGATGCCAGAGGGAGCTTTGCTCACCAGTGGGAGAAGCATGTGATTTGCACCTTAAGAAAAATATCAGACTATATATATGCAGACTTTGTGTATGATTTGTGTTCCAGGTGGTGGTAAGATGTAAATCTTTGAGGTTTTCTTCACAGTGATTGAATGCCAAGAAGGGGAGCAGTTTACTGGAACAGCAGCAGCTTCTAATGTCTTTGCAGTGACAGCTTTAACTAGAAAGTCACAGTATTTTATATTCTGTGAAGCTGAGTTAGACCATTTTGGCAAAGAGTCTGTCTACCTAGCAAGGGTGGGGTAGATATTTACTATCTATGTAATGACTTCCTACTGCAAGTGGGTCAGGTAATTCAAATAACTAGCCAAAACTGCCTTTGGTCAAGCCTGGTGGAAGTCTAGCCTGTAAGTAAATATGTCCCTGTGCTATGGAGTGCACATCCTCCACCATGTGATGTCTCAGCCATTTCCTGGTACTGCTACTCCAACAGATACTTCACTTTATCTCCCTCTGATTGTAACATCAGCAGTTTCGCCACTGAAATTGTTGCTGTTGCTGCACTTTCTGGTGTCAATGGCCTGCTGTGAACTGAAAAAATACCTGCTGAAAAAGAACAGTCAAGTACTTGAATGATACCAGAGCTCCTTCCTTCTCTGCCTGTATTGTAGTACGCCAGGCAACCATCCAGTTTGTCAGTTGTGCTTGTCCAGCTCCGAGCCAAATGTTTCAGAATCCAGCCTGCACAAATAATCAGGTTTTAAACAGAAAGTGCAGCAGAAGATCAGCTTGCTGCATGTGACTGGGGTAATGCTTGGCTTTCCCTCAACCTGGCCTGGATGCCTGACCTTCAAACACGTGGATTGTGTTTGTGGGCCACAGAGATGATCAGACGGACAGAGTACCTCTCCTATGGAGACAGACTGAGAGAGTTGGGCTTGTTCAAGCTGGAGAAGGCTCCAGGCATACCCAACTGTGGCCTTTCAGTACTTAAGAAGGGCCTATAAGGAAGACTTACAGGGGAGAGACATTTTAGCAGGGCCTGTTGCAATAGGATGAGGGGTTATGGTTTTAAACTAAAAAAAGAGAGATTCAGGCTGGACACTTGGAAGAAACTTGTTACAATGAGGGTGGTAAAACATTAGCACAGGCTGCCCAGGGAGGTGGTGGATGTGTCATTCCTGGAGACATTCAAGACTAGGCTGGATGTGGTGGTTCTGGGCAATCTGATCTAGTTGAAGGTGTCCCTGCTCCTTGCATTAGATGAGCTTTGAAGGTCTCTTACAGCCCAGTCTATGATTGTACGATTTGGAGCGGGTTAAAAAGTATCGTGTGCATGTGGTGGGGTGGGAAATGCAAACCTCAGCAGGACTGCAGAGGTGTTGCCTTGCACAGTGGTAAAGAAATAACTCATTTCTGGTTGAAATGTTAAAAGAAAGGTATGTTGACTGGTAAGAAATAACTACCAGATCCTACACAGCTCCTTCAGGCACTAGGGACAGAGCAGGCTGCCCTGTTCGCCACCAAATCTCACTTCTGCACAAAGCAGCCTCCCCATCAGGTTGCACAGCTGGGAGAGGATGCAGCAGTTATTGAAGAGATCCTGCAAGTATTCAGAATACAGCTGTTTGCCAAAACCACCAGGTATGGGTTTGTTCACTGTAAGCATTTTGGGCAACATTGTTCATATTGCACCAGTTCACTCAATTGTCTGGCTCTGAAAGTGAGCACAAACGTTGACAAGCTTTGCACTGGGTACAACTCTTGCTAAGAAAGTCACAATTACCCTGGCAGACTACAGTTGAACCACAATAAGAGAGGTCCTGTGGAGCGAGGAGGACCTACAGATACAAGTCAGCGTGACCAAGAGGTGTCATCATGTTTCATAACTCAGCCCTTTACTGGAAACCAAATCAGCAAAACCAAAAGATGTTCAAAGGCTCCAGTGGGCTCTGGGATAGGCTGATGTCTTCTGGGGAAGAGCTTCCTGAATCCTGGCAGTGCAGAGAAGCTCTTTAGAAACAAAATGCCTAAAAATGAGCAAGTCATAGATGAACTATGTTATTGTGAAAAGCTTTTGCTTGCGTATCTTTCAAAACAAGCACGCTCCTGTAAAGAACAAATGAATGGCAATATTATTCCTAAATGTATTTGGAAATTAATACTGTAGCAGCGTGTCACTTAAAAGCAGTCGGGTTTGATCTTCACAAGGTTATCCCAGTTGCTTCACCCCATAAAATCAACCACAAACACAATAGTGAGTGAGTCAGTAGGGATAAATGCCGCAGCAAGCAGAAGGCATGGAGCAAAGTTAAGGGTGCAGCCATGTGTGGTAACAGTGAAGGAACAGGGACTGGGATAAAGAAAGAACCCTCATTTGCTTCAAGCTCCTCCACCTCCCACCAGGACAAACGACTCTAGCAGGGTCTGGAACATCTGACCTGATGGACCAAAGTCTCAGGTGGAAAGATGTGAGCGGCAAGATGCAAGCTGGGAGCAGGATGGTGGCCACAGGCCCCAGCACTTCTGCACAGGGGCTTGGAAAAGAGTTTCCAAGGGGTTTACACAAAAAGTCCTTTCAAAAGTGCTCCATAAAATACCCCTGAAGAAAGGCTGTTAGGAGGAGACTTGGTTCAGCTCTGTTCTGCTTAGCTCAGGTGTTTTTTCACACAGAGAAACACATGTACTAACTTAGCACACCATACAATGCCTCACTAAAAGCATCAAGCAGTGGTTATAACTTCATCCAAGATCAACAAGGTCTTTTTCCACAAGCAATCCTTTGTGTTTGGGAAGCCTTTGCCCTGAATTTTACTGTCTCCCAATCAACTAACAGGTGCTGTGCAGTCAAACACAAGCTATTTAAGGGCAACCTGCATGACAACTTCACTGGCTGGCAAGCAATCTTAAATAGTAGTTAGGTACTGGAATGGGTAAGTTTTATTGAGACAGAAACACTCCCAACAGGAAAAGAAAAGCGGGGGGGGAGGGGGGGGGAGAGAGGGAAAATGATACCTTTCTTGGTTTCCATTTAGTCTTCTCTCTCATATGCTGGCATAATAACCCTCAAAGAGGAGAATGAGGCTCCCAAAACCAGACACCGTGGTAATGAGACATTAGACAGTGGCTGCTGTTAAAACTTTCCAGTTTTGTTTTGGTCAACAACATAATGTGCTGGCTGTGCATGTGATACTTTCTCCACTTTCACAAGGCACAGATAACACATACTGCTAATGCTGAAAGCATGTTATTTCAAGCAATTTGACTTAATATTTTATTCCCTGGAGAAGGCATTTTGAGTTCTCTCAGCTAGATGCCAGATGTGTCCTTTCGCATTGTAAAACCACACCAGAATTTTATAAGCCAGGCAACTGCTCATTTGTGCGCCATTCCCATATCAGATTTTAAAAGGATTGGTGCATCATATGGCAGAAAATGTGATGTTTCTCCTACAAAAGTCCCTGGTTAGAGCATTGTATATATGCTGGCTCTGCCCTCAGAAGGGTAGAACCGTACCACTGGTTTCTTTGGTCTAGCATCACCCAGAAAAGGCTCTGGATTCTAAGTTCATGTGAGCCCGAAATGACTGCTACTGTACTCCACCACAGAAGGTCTAAACTCAGAGGACATGGGAAGGTGTCAGTGCCTTGAAGTCCATCCAGATGAGGAAACAGGCTATCAAAGACAAAAAAATGCCTCCAAGTCTGGTGTATTGAATTGCAAGGAGCAATGCAGTGCTTTTACTTGACTTATACAAGAGTAAGCAGTAGGAACCATCAGAACCCCACTGGAGTCCCTCCACTTTCAGAGGCAGAGGGCACAGAGCAACCCATTGTCTAAAAGTTGTTCCGAAGGTGCAAGGGAAGGCCTATGCAAGTAGCTTTGCTGAAAAGAAGTGCCTGGATGTGTAAGGTAATACTTACTTGCTGAAATGCCATACTATTACTCAGGAGTGAAATACATCCCTGTCTAAGTGCTAGGTTTCCATGCAATGACGGAATTATATTATGCAGGCAACTGTGACATTACTGTAAGTGCCATTGTTTCTGCTACTGTAATGTTTCAGTCTGCATAAAACCAAAACTCTTACCTCTTCTCTGTTCTCTCCTTCCCCTGTGCCAATACACAAGCACTGGCACTGTGTCTCTTTCATATTTAATCATAACTATCAATATTTACGGGGCATGTGAATACACAAGCAGGAGAGACAAAGACTAAAGATGCCTACAGCCACTGCTGGCTGTGAAACAAGAAAGACTGTGTCACAGGGAGCACAGTAGAACAAAGCTTCAAGCTGGAGATTTAGTTTAGATATTAGGAAGCAAATCTTCCCTGTGACAGAGGTACTGTCACAGGGTGCCCAGAGAAGCTGTGACTGCTCCATCCCTGGCAGTGTTCAAGGTCAGGTAGGATGGGGCTTGGAGTAACCTGCTCTAGTGGAAGGTGGTGGGGGTTGGAACTGGATGAGCCTTAAGGTCCATTCCAACACAAACCGTTCCATGATTCTATGACATAGATCTCTGCACGTGAACTGATTCTTCTTGCATCAATAAAATGCAACTCTTGTGCACAGCCAGCTAATGGCTAGAATTAGATATGCACAGGAGGTGACAGCTTCCATCAGTTGAACCTGGGCAGGGCTTTGAGACAGAGCAGAGGTCAGCAGGTGCACAGACTCGCTCTTTGAAGGCTCTTACTCAGTATCAGTTGTGCAACAGGTTATCAACGTGGGTGCTTCCGTACACGGTCATGACCCGTAAGAGTGGAAAAACTTGTTTTGTAGTAGTGGAGGGATTTTCCCAAACTAGGTTAAATAATATATATTTAACTAAAGCAATGCAGTTGCTGGAGCTGCTCTGGATTGACACAAGCAGAACTGAGACCTTTCATCTTCTTTCATCTGCTACAATGCAGAAAATCAGTGTCTATTCATTTTTGTATTCTTGCAGTGCTCACATCAGAAACTCAGAGCTGGTTTTCTGGATCCCTTCATTCTTCAGACAGAAATCTGACAATTTCTCAAACCACAGGAAACTTAAAAATAGCACTTGTTCCAGCACAGCTACACATTGTTGTTCTTGAAATCTGGGTTAAAAAACACTTACACAGCCTCTAAAAGCAAGAGTTCTGGAGCAAAAAGTCTCTATTGCTGCATTCCCTTATGTACACAATTAACCCTGTGAACAGAAGAGCTACTGAAGCCAGATCCAGATTTGCCATAAATTTTGTTGCTTTAGACTAATTCCTACATGGATTTCCCAGTGTCCTGGTGTTTCACCTCTAGAGCAATCAAACCCAGGGAAGAGGAGGAGGCATAAGAGTGGGAGACACAGCCTGGGCCTCTGCACTCTATTCAACTTTTTATTTTCATTAAATATCCAGGAGTTTATTCCCAAGGCCAGGTTGGACAGGGCTTGGAGCAACCTGGCCTAGCGGAAGGTATCCCGTGGCAGGGGGTTGAAACTTTAAGGTCCCTTCAATCCAAACCAGTCTGGGATTCTACGATTCTGTGATTCGAGCTCTGTATCCTTCTAATTTGAAAAACAGATTGAAAAGCTAATGGAGGAGAAATTCTGACTTATCTTTAGCAAATCATGGTAAATATTCCATATGCCCTGAGAGTTTTGCAGAAATCCACTGGAGTAGTCTACAAAGAGGTTTTTACCCCTAGGATTCTGAAAGCAGAATACAGACCTCACCTCGCACAAGTCATCAGCCTCTACTAGATGAAGCATTTCTGTATTCATTTATCCTTCACCCTCATATTTAAGGGTGGCTCCCAGTGCTGTTTCCCTTGGAGAAGACCCTCATAGTCTAATCTAAAGTCTATTAGCAGTGCCAGATTTGGACTCAGGATGCTGCTACAGAGTACTCCTCCCTGCTAAATCTGCTCACCAAAGTGTTTCATTAGCCCACACAGCAACTGCAGGTGCCTCCTTCCTCCCTATCTGAGCACACTTGCATTTAAGGATCTTCCTGGCTAGCAACATTAGAGCCATGTTCTAGCAGCTAGGGTTTGGGACAGCCTAATAAAACAATGAAAGTAGAGCAATAGATGTGTCACCTTAATCCGGTTTAGGGATCTACAATTAATATGAGTTTGCCTATTTTAAGCAGTCTGTCAATGGAATATACTTCTTTTTTGCCATCTTTTTATGCTTCAGCTGCAATATTTGGACAACTAAGGGGATAACTTCCACTGCAAAGATACTTATTAGTACTTTCAATACTTGTGAAGAGCCAATGGAATGAGCTTCATAACTCTTTACATACAGTTACCAGAAGCCTGTGAGTGTAGACACCAGGCAGAATCTACACAGAGTGAAGAGGTTATGATTTGCAAATGTTTCTTTTCCACTGTAGGTGGATCACTATTTGCTTGGGAGCAAATCTGCTATCTTTTGGGAATGTTTCCAGTTAATTCCACTGTAATCACAGTTGCTTTGCTTGGTTCTGCTTCTGGAACTGAAACTAGCTTGGCTCCATCATTGAACAGCTAAGCAGGAAATAGCATGTTTCCCATATAAGGGCTGGCCAGGGGTGGAGCAAAATATTGAACTAAAAATACACGAGAGATTCATTTGGGGAGCTTCAGATTGGTTCTGGTTTAATGAGGAGATACACAAGCTCCCAGTGCTGGTGATGAAGTTATCCTCATTGAAAACATATCCATGCAATCAAATGCCACCATGGTTCAGAAAGGGAAGTGATGAGACATAAAAGCTTCATGCTCCCAAATGAGGATCTGGTCAAAACCGTTTTCTGCACTTTGTCAGTGCCCCGTAGCAGTCAGGGTGCCTCCCTTTGCCCCATCCCACCCACAAGTAAGAGGAAACTTTCAGCAACACACCAGAAAATGCAGGAATAAAGTTAACCTGATGGGAAGTTTCATTATGGGTGGGATGAAGTTTGTTTGGAAACTGAGGGAAAGATGGGAGCAGCTTCAACCACTCCAAGGAAAAGGGGTGAGCAAAATACAACCCTGTAAATGCAGTAGGAAATTTGAGGAAATTTTGGCAACAGAGTGGTTGCAAACCGCATCCCAAATCATTATCAGGAAAAAATGAATTATAAAAATATCCTTACAACCAAGACATCAAATCCTTCCAATTACTGGCCAATCTTTTCATTAACTTATTATAAAGATGGCATAAAAGAGAGTTTGGTTGTGCCCTGAGCTACCTCAGATACACATTATGGTTCCATCAGTGTGATTGGTGAATCAAGGCAAAACAAGCAGAAATGAGATCCAGTTCCAGACCTGGGTAGCAAACTCAAGGTCTGACCCTATGTTATTCTTTGAACAATAAATATTTTACTGTCTCCCATTTACGTTCTGAAAGAATGAATCTCACTCCAGATCTTAACTGGACTGCAAAACTAAAACCTAGACAGCTCATTTATTGATACTGTGAAATATCCAAACAAGTAATTTTATTGCCATTAAGCAAAATAGAACAGCTGGAAAAATAAACCTTTAGCTGCCATTGAGAGTTCAGCCACAAAGAAAGAAAGTGAAATGGTTGAAACAAACAGAGAAAGCACTTCCCGAGGAACACTGAGAATGGGGTGAGCCCCAGTTGCTCTAATTACTGGCAGCTCAGCGTGGCTGTTTTGGTTTGATGGATGAAGAGATAGGAAGTCAGGTGGGAAAGTGCTCCCACGAAAGTAAATCTGCATTGTATCTAATCCACTAGGGAGGAAAACGGGAGGAAAAAACTGTAGGAAAATCTTTGTTGGCAAAGTCTGAGGCACGCAAGCTGCAACGCTCTTCTTGCTGTACTTCAGAGGAGAACAGGAGCATAGATGTTAACAAAGGGGTCTCCTCAGGCTGGAAAAAAATACAAGACAAAGAAAGTTACTCCTATCATTGCAAGTCTTCCCAGTTCTATTTAAAGAAAGCAAAAGAGCCAAGAGAAGAAACTGTTTTGCAGCTCTGCACAAACACCCGCAGATAAGGGTGGTACCAGGTGTCAGCCAGCCCTAGAGTCACTGAAATGTCAAGGATTGTTTTTCCTCTACTCCCTTTCTCTTTCCCTGGACTGGGAACTGCCAGTGTTTATTTAACAGATATCCCTTGCATTTTGCAAGAATGCCAGCAGGGCAGACGTTAATGATGATTCTTTGGATCTGGAAGCCTGCCAAGGTGATAAGGAAAGCCTGCCTACCCCCAGGCCCAACACCATGCCATTAGCAGTGGGAGGCAGAAATTAAATCGTCCTGCCAGATGCTCTGCTCTACTGAGTACAGCAGAGACTTTAAAAGCAAGCTGCCTCCAACTCATATTTGATCTGACCTATAAAAGTAAGTAGAGAGGCAGACACGGGCTATAATGGGGACTAATCCATCTGTAAGAACCAGGTCTGATTCTTTGGCAGCGGCGTGGAGAACTTGTTCAAGCCACCGTGAAGTCACTGTGAATGTTTCTGTTCTCTGCCCTTGAACTAAATCTCAACCTGGAAGGCCTGAACTCAATTGCTAAAAACAGCACAAGTGAGAGACTTCATTGTACTGCTGCAGCTTCAACAGGGAAATCACAATAAAAACACACCTCATTTCTAGCTCTGCTCCAAAGAGGAGGAGACACCTTTGGTACTCCCACAGTAAAGGTTAATGGCAGTACCCCCTGAGGAGGCAAGCCTGAAGGAATGTGATATTTTGTGCCTGAGATATATTTAGATTAATGCTGTCTACTATTAATCGTCTTCCCTGCAAAGCCCTTTCTTTCCCAACAGACAAAAAGTGACCAGTATCGCTCCACCCTCGTTATCATATGCTCTTTGGAAGACGACCTTTTCCATGGCCCATCAGACAGCATGGACTATAATTAAGGCGCTTATAATACCATTTAGTAAAAGCAGGAGCTGGGGCACAGCAGCATTTACTGCTCTGATTGAAAGTCTTGAAGTTTCTATGGGATTTACCAACTAATAATTGTGTCTGTTTGGAGCTGGCAAAAAAAAAAAACCCAGAAACCTTCTGCTCAGCTGAGAAGTTGCCCCTAAAGAAGTGGAAGTAAACAGAGCATCTTTCCCACTGCTGGTGAATGCATGCAATGAAGCATCAGCCCAGACAGGCATGCTCTCCAAAAAGACAAGAGGCAGAAAGATTTAGCTGCTTCTTTCTCTCTGGATTTCTTTTTTCTCATCTTAAATATGCCTAAAACAAACCCACAAGTTCATACTGTTACCTCAGGGATAACACAGCGCACCTTTGCTGGTGACCTCTCCTGGCTCTAATAGGGACCCCAATAAAGTTCAGAACATGGTAACGCCCTCATGCAGAGCAGTCAGTCATTTCATACCAAGAATGCCAGCTAAGCCTTCCAAAGGAAATTCAGTGCTGAAACAAAAATACATGTCTTTACTTCTGTTTCCTTGTGCCCTTGTGCAACCGCTCATGAGGTTTTGAAGCAGGACTGTTCTCAGGGACAGGAGCACAAAGTTCAGACATCTGGAGCTTGCAGTCATCCTCAGTGTCAAGGCCATCCCAGGTAAAGTGTCAAGTACACAGGTCAAGACAGAACTAACCTAACAGCAAACCTGGGGGCTGGAACATGGTCTTTTTTGTCTGCTTTTCATACTATGCCAACAGTGTTGCAGACATTTGAGTACTTGTCCCATAGCTAAGGCATAGTATGGCTGATTCTGAATGGTTCTGTCCTCTCCGCTGAAAGAAAAATAAGGTAGGAAAAGCCCTCTTTTTCATCTGATATTCCTGTCTAGTTTCTTGATGGGAAGATACGTGACACAAGTCTTTTTGATGGATGCATCAAGAATTAAATGAGATTGAAAGTATTCTGCTTCCTGAAGGCAACTTACATTTTAGATTAACTTAACCAACTCTTGACTTATTTTAATCCATAGACCCCAAGGAGAATCATCATAGCAGGAAGGTGTTACCTGCTGAAACTCTGCTGGGTTCTCAACATGAAAGTTGTTGAATTATATTGTATTAGCATCAATTCCTAGGTGATTATTGAACGTGGAGGTTGTTTAGCATCTACATGCCTTGGTCTCACAGACATGGAGCTTAAGAAAGGTAAAATACCCATGCATGTAGGGCATGGGATGTCCAGGCTGTGACAGCAGAGGCAGAATAGTTTGTAGAGAAGAGTGCTGCTGCAAACAACTTGAGCCTGTAAACACCATTTATTATTGTTTTTTTATCACTCACTAGGAAACAAAGATTGTGTCTCTCAGCAGCAGTTTTACCATTACAAATAGCAATCTGATTCCATGGTATCACAGCTTATTCCTAGCACTGGGAGTGGGTGCACCAAGGAAGGACAGATGGAGGCTGTGCCATGATCAACATTCAGTAGGGTGTCTGTCCTCACCCACTCATCTGCCTTCTCATTCCTCTCTGACTGCACTGGGACTGCTCTGACCCCACCTCATATGCTGTTTCTTTCATGCTGTCTCCTTGGTTGTTTTTCAAGAGTGTTCTTGCTGCCCACATGTGTCTCCTCCTCCTCCTCTTGAATGCTGTGTTTCCTACAGAAGCAACAGATTGCTGTGATGTTGTCCGTTTGATCTAATGAGAAAAACTCCTACAACAATGATGTGCATGTGTTTCTTTCCACATTATTTAGCAAGCGGGCTTGGAGGCACACCTCTCTCCAGGATACGACTTTTTCTTTAGGTCCTACATTTGCTGCCATGGCTCTCTCAGCTTGGTAAGCTTTCTTCCCCCTCAGCTCTAAATCTGCATCAAAAGAAGCATGAGCAGCAGGGTGAAGGAGTGGATTCTCCCCCACTAATCTGTTCTCATGAGACCCCACCTGCAGTATTGCATCCACCTCTGTGGCTCCCAACATAAGGATGTGGAGCTGCACAAGCAAGTCCTGAGGAGGCCAAAAGGATGATCAGAGTGATGGAGTACCTCTGCTATGGAGACGGACTCGGGGAAAGCTGGGCTTGTTCAGCCTGGAAAAGAGAAGGCTCTGGGGAGACCTTAGAGCAGCTTCCACTGCCTAATGGGGACAACAAGAAACCTGGAGATTTACAAGGATATGTAGTGACAGGACAAGCATGAATGGCTTTAAAATAGAAGAGGGTACACATTGAGAAGTTCATCCATGTGAGAGTGGAAAGGCCCTGGTGCAGGGTGCCCAGAGAAGCTGTGGCAGTGCAAGGCCAGGTGGGATGAGTCTTGGAGCAATCTGTTCTAGTGGAAGGTGTCCCTGCCCATGGCAGGAGGCTGGAACTGGATGCATTTTAAGGTCTCTTTCAACACAAACCATTCTAGGATTCTATGATCTATGATGGTGGGGTTGCTGATCAATGAGAAAATGAACATGAGCCAGCAGTTTGCTCTTGCAGCACAGACAGCCAACAGTATCCTGGGCTGCATCAAAAGGAGCATGACCAGCAGGTCAAGAGGGGTGATCCTGCCCCTCTACTCTGCTCTTGTGAGACCTCACTTGGAGTACTGTGTGCAGTTCTGGTGTCCTCAACATAAAAGGGACGTGGAATTGTTGGAAAAAGTCCAAAGGAGGTCCACGAGGATGATCAGGGGACTGGAGCTCCTCCTGTATGAAGATAGGATGAGAGAGTTGGAGCTGTTCAGCCTGGAGAAGGCTGCATGGAGACCTCATAGCAGCCTTCCAGTATCTGAAGGGATGTTGGGGAGGGACTCTTCATGAGGGACTGTAGTGCTAGGACAAGGAGTAACAGGTTCAAACTTAAACAGGGGAAGTTTAGATTGGATCTGATGAAGAAATTCTTTCCTGTAAGGGTGGTGAGGCACTGGAATGGGTTGCCCAGGGAAGTTGTGAATGCTCCATCCCTGGCAGTGCTCAAGGCCAGGTTGGACAGAGCCTTGGGTGACATAGTTTAGTGGGAGGTGTCCCTGCCCATGGCAGGAGGGTTGGAACTAGATGATCTTAAGGTCCTTTCCAACCCTAACTATTCTATGATTCTAATATCAACTCTTTGCCTCTTATTTGCCTGTAACAATATAACACACCTTGGGATTATCAAGTTCTTTTTAGACATCTCAACTTTTCTTTTGTCTGCCTCACCTTCTTTCTCAGCACTTTACTGGATCACTTCTATTTCTCTGTAAATTCTACCTGCTTTCCAAAGTCTTCTGTCTCCCTCCCCAGCAGCACTGGTGGCCTCTTTCTACCACTGATACTGACTCAGCCTGGGACCCTGTACAAGTTGCTACAGCTCCCAGGGCTGCAATTTGAGCCCCATAAAACAGCTACTTTGCTTCTGGAGACTTGAAAGACCATGTATGCCAAGTGCTAGGTCAGCTTCTCCCATGCAGACACCTGATGAGAGTGCCACAGATTAGTAAGTGACCAGTCAAGGAAGGGTGCTGCGCTCTCCTGGAGGAAATAGTCAGAAGAGCAGATAAGGTGCAGAGTGCAAGATGAGCTTCACACACCAAAGCTGGCTGCTTGTACACCTCTTGCCCAGAGCTCCACTATCAAAGCCACAGCATTAATATATGTGACATGTATGTACATGGGGGATCCTCATGGAAGTTAAGACCTATTAGCTCTTGCATGAAGCCACTTTGAAACATCTGGACTGAATCTGAGAGGATGTTAACACACTACACAAGACAAGTCTTATGCAGGTACGTACCTGTACCCTTCAGACTGTCCATGTTTTTTCTGGTGTTCCAGAGTCATTTTGATCACAGCAAGGCAGGACTGAGCATCCATTCCAAACATGCTGATAGTCCAAACATTAAAGGGGAAAGGAAACCCAGCAATGCTCCTGCAGCTCACATAGGTCAAACATGAGCTTTCATTTGCCTACTTGCCTCATTTTGCCATTCTCTTGAAGGTAAAAATAGGGGGTGATAAGGCACCAGGAGAGAAAAGCATCATAAATCATTCACTGTATCAGCAGGAGGCTGGATCAGCAAGCCTTGCTCATTTAGCTACCTCAAACTCCATCCAACCTGCTTATCCCCCAGCTGCAGGAATAACAGACCACTTGAAAGGTAATATTTTTGCTATTAGTGAAGAAAGGAAAAAATGTGATCTTTGCTGTAGCATGGGAATAATTTTTCCAGAGCTCCATAGAATGAGCCTGAGTGAATACTGCTATTTTTGGCAGTGGCCCTTCTGCTTAGCTCACATCAATAATTTTAATGCTTTATTTGTGGTTTGGGCTGTAAGCAATGGTGAAAACCTGGGGAGGAGAGAAAAAAAGGTGGTAAAATCTCCTAAATAATTCCGAGTTCGTAACATTCATAAAAACACATAAACGCGTTCAGAATTCTTCAAGTCCATACCTGCTCATAAAGCCAAGCTGTGAAAGCATTTTGGTTTACATATGCAAACATCACTGAATTACTCCTTATGAGGTTTTAATGGGACCTTTAAGGTTTTGGTGGTTACAATGACAGACTGTCAAACACAGGCTTAGGTCTCTGTGTCTTGCACTGTCAGTGACATGGAGAATCTCATGTTTTGCCCCTGTAGCATGTTTCTCAGTGTTCTTCCCTTTTTGGCTCACAGCAGCATGAGAAGCCCCTCTCAGAGGTTAGGACTCTGGTGCTTCAGGCACTGCATGAACAAAGGGCAAGTACAGAGGAGTCCATGGAGATGCTGTGAGGGCTGAAGAAACTCTGCTCTGGAGCCAGGCTGAGAGAGCTGGGCTGGGGCAGCCTGGAGAAGAGAAGGCTCGTGAAGGAGAGACCTTAGAACAGCTCCAGTGTCTAAAAGGGGCTGCAGGAAACCTGGAGAGGGGCTTTGGACAAGGGATGTAGGGACAGGACAAGGGGAATGGCTTTAACTG
>JASSUY010030268.1:0-31828 GCA_032466535.1 Forpus xanthops
AGCCAAAAATCCAAAACACAGTGCTCACCAGCTACTGCTTAAAGAAAAAATAACTGCTGCTGCTGAACCCATGACAAAGAAGAGGTGCCATTTATGGGGCAAAGAACTGCCCCTTATTAGAAGTGCCTGTAGCAAATGGGTATCTGTGAGACAATATTGCACTTTTCCTTAAAAAGAGGGTAAAAGATGGTGAGATATCTGTTATTGTTTGATCTTGCCTTAATCATGGCTTGTGTGGTGATAAGCAAGTCATTGCATTCAGATGTTTGTTCAGTTTTGGTATTAAATTCAGTCAGAAAACCCAATAGCTTCCCCTTCCTTTTACCTGTCTCCGTTCTTTCAGGAGTAGCTGAAGTCTAATCAAAGCAAATCCAATTGTTGGGCAGGCAGCATCTGCGGAAAAGCACAGTCACATTGGGCCTCAACCTTCTAAAATGCAGTCTATTTTGAGTTCAGATTGTGTTTCTGCAAAATGTTACATTCTCTTCTTATTGATGATGCCATTAGGTGAAATGAATTGCTGTTTAAAGCACCTGAAAATCCAGCGCTCCAAGGTGTCATAGGAAATGCTGGGTGTTCTTTTTGCAGCTAGTTTGAACAATGTGGGTCCGAATTTTATTTGAAGGGCATTTCAAATTGTTGTTCTTGATGCTTAGTCATAGACCTATCTATATGTTAATGTGTATTTTCTACATACTGAATAGAGACTTTAACAATTTCTGTGCTGAGCAGAAGCATCTTTCCTATAATGTACATGTGAAATATTTGCTAATAAGCTATCATATTTGGGTTACTCAGGTCTCTACTGAGGTAGGTGATTAGAGATGGTCTCATGATGCCTTCAGAGCTTGACTAAGCAGAATCTTACGAACTAAGCCAGGAGCAAATATTCTGTCTTTGTAATAAGTTTTCATGTGCTGAAGGATCTCAAAGTGCATTCAAGCTGAGTGTGCTAATGGGACTCCTGAATTGTAGTCATGAGCTGGGAAATTGCAGAAGGCTGTATCTCAAAGTGGAGCTGAATAAAAATGGTCCTATTGACTAACTTATACATGATGAAGACAGTTAACATTGTTGGGAATGTGGTGCTCTACCATAAAATCAGAAGAAATTTTCTAACTGTCTTTTGGGGGGTGGTTATTGCTCTTACATAAGTGTGAGGAACAAAGGGAAGCAACCATGTTTAACTTGTAGTACTGATGAAGGCAGGAAGGTGCAAAATAATCATCTGTGGTCTATAGTGTATTTCTGCCCAACATATTTTTACAGTGAGTGTGGTAAAGCCCTGGTACAGGTTGCCCAGAGAGGTGGTGGGTGCACTGTCCCTGGAGACACTCAAGCCTAGGCTGGCTGTGGTTCTGGGCAACCTGATCTAGTTGAAGATGTCCCTGTTCATTGCAGGGCAGTTGCACTAGGTGGCCTTTGAAGGTCCCTTCCAACCCAGACTGTCCTGTGGTTATGGCACTTGTCTGAATTATATTCCTGGGAGCATCTGGTCACCAGATTGCTATAAACTGGTTTTGCCCAGTGATTAAGACTCAAGTATGTATCTTGGTATCATGAAGGCAAGCAAAAGTCCCTAAAGACAGCCTATTGTGAGAATAGTTGCCTTGGACTGGGCAAAATAGGTTACAACTTGGCAGGAGGCAAAGAAGACTGGAAGATCACCTTAGAGCTGCAGATGTTTAGTTTTCTGAGCTGTGTTGCTGTCTTCATCCCCTGACTTTGCAAGACTGAGCTGTCCCATGTCCTTCTATGTGGGGAACCTGCTTGTTTGATAAATGAAACAAACTTCTCAAAATCCCCTCTTTCCTGGTAATCTGGGTGTTTGCCCTCTCTGGACTGAAAGCTTATCTTGTCTTCCCTATGCTGCTGATTAGAGGCCAAGATGGGTTTATCTCAGCCTGCAGTAGTGTGGGCCACCATCAGTGTGATGCTGGCACAGCACTTGCTGCCAGCACTAGCTCTTGGTGGTGTTGCTGGCTCTTCCTTCTGAAACTCCTTTCTCCCATACCTGCCATGACAATTTGAGAACTGCTTTCCTCAGATGTATCTTCATTTTCTTTGTTCCATCTTTGTGATTTTTCTCTTAGAGTGCAGATTTCTGCTGCAGTACAGAAATGTTTCTCCCATAAGCAAGTAATGATGTGCTTTTCTAGATATGTTGCTTAATTATTTTCCCCTTAAAGCCTCCCTTTCTTTTAGTCACCTAGTTAATTGTCTTAATCATTCTAATATTTAAACAATTCTTGATTTGTGGTCTCTATTCTGTCCTTGTAGGGCAAACTGGGAGCTTTAACAGACTCCAATTTTAAGTTAAAATCATGTGAATCCTTCATTACTCTGGCCTGCTGGTTTTCTGACCAGCTAGAGCTCAAGAGAGAGTTCTCTGTATGCTCACAAACACAGGAGGAGGTTCAGCTCCTTGTAGGTTTCCCAGTATATTAAGTGAATGGGAGCAACAGGTGTTTCACTCACTGTCTGTTCTCATTGACAAGGTCCTTGGTTCTGACTGTAAGCACCCAACTGCATAATTGCTTCTAGGAAATCAGGATGTTCCACTAGCTGCTAACCAGCCCATCTCTAAAGCAGTGCTGGCAATGCCATATTTGCCTTGCTATAATCCAGATCTCATGTGATATCCTGGTATGACATGGCTGGGGTTTTTCTTCTTTCATTTAGGTGCAGGATGTAAGGCTCCACAAGTCCTGGCTGTACTGTTGACTCCTTGTGAACTTCAAATAAATTGCTTTATTTTCACTCTACTTTTTTTAATCTGCAGAACTGAGTATTTTTCTTTAATATGTGATGAGGGCATGGTCAAGATTGATCTTCATTCTGTACTTATAAAAATGATGATCTCTCACATGAGTGCCAGGAGTTATGAGGAGGAATATTGGAGGAGCTCTGATGAACAGTTTTCTCTGATGATGGATCAGAAATTGGAGGTAGACTAATTCGATCAGAAGACTAGGATATTATATGGTCTAACATAAACCACTTGTGCACGCTAATTCTTGGAGTGGAGTGGAATTGTATCCTATAGGTCCGTGAGCAGTTGCAGTCAGTGTGAGCATTGTGCTTCTGCTGACAGAGGCAGCCTTTCTTCTGACTGTTTGTTTCCTCCTTGCACTAGCACAAATTGTTTATATATACCTGATGAACCAGGTTAATGATGGATCAGTTCAGCTATCCAGTTCAGTGCGCTGCTACACAAGTGCTTGTGCCAGCAAAGAGGATGCAGGGCCATTAGGAAACAGGCAAGGGAAGGATAGGACTGCAGCGGCTGCCAGTGTTACAGCAGAGGGACATCCTGTACCTGCTGTTGGACAAATCTGTGCCACAGACAGTGCCAGAAGAGTGATCTGTCTTTTCCTAGAGATACTCAAAAAAGAAATCTGTCTTTATCAGCCTTTCAGGGAAGAAGGTGGGGGGAATCAGTGCTGTTGTGGGACCTGTAACTTATACAGCTGTACCACTGGAATCCTCAATTCCAGTAGCTTAGCTAAGGAATTGGGGCTGCCACCGCGTCTGTATGCTTCTGAATTACTGAAGTACCATCTGAAGGGTATATGGGCTTTTTGGACAAAGTGGGAGGTTCTTCAGCTAAATGGTCTCTTGCTGTGGTGCTAGCTTTGCTGATGTGTGCTTGTCCTTGCTGAAAGAAGTATTCTAATGCAACACGCAGAAATTTCTATCCTTATGAAATGTATTTACTGGTTAATGTGATCCAGACAGCAACCAAGACCACCAGTGGTTAGCATTGCCTCTAGTGAGGAATCTTAGCATTCTGGAAGTGTGGATGTGATCTGATGGTGTTATCTGTGCTCTCAAGCTTGGTTTCAGTCTGAGATGCAGGTAGTGAACCCAAAATTTGGGGTCGGGGATTGGTCTGATTCTGTATTTAAAGCCACCACACAGTTGAAGAAAATGTCACACAGTGTTGAGATCAGTTGACTGAAGAGATCTCTACGCAGTGTCTCCCCTGGCTCTTTGGGAAGTCATTTCCTACAATTTGAGAGCTAGGCTCCAGGAGTAGGAGCAGATTTCTCTGTGATCCCTCACAGTGTCATTGCCCACACGGTGAGTCACTGGTAATGCCTGAGTTCTTATTTTTAGTCCTGTTGCTGCTATCAGGCTGAAACCATTGGCCGATAAGAGACTTAAGCAAGGAGATAAACATGTTAATCTCCCTAGGCCGTCCCCCTCAGCTGCTGCCTCTGTGCCTTTGTACATCTCAGGATGTAGCTTTTCCGGGATCATCAGACAGAACGGTGTTCCCTCTGTACCTTGATGCGATGTCATTTGAACCTTTTCACTATTAACCACTGGAGCTGGGAGGTACATGCCCTCTGTACACATGGGTTTGCATGTGCAGGCGAGGCAATGTGCTTTGTCTGCAGTGAAGGCAAGCTGATGAACGGATGAAGGCTGTTACTCTCTACCCCATCACCTTTGCCATAAGGGCTTTGCAGAGAACATCCAGCCCTTCTTCAGGTCCTATGACTACACTGCCTTTCCCTCCCTTCCCTCAGGAAGAGTCTTGAAACAAACTAACAGGATTGTTTTGCATAAACATTCTGTAGCAACTCAGAAAGCCTGTTCCCTTTTAGCTTTTGAAGTATCCTGTTGAATTCTTGGGTGAAGTCACTGTTATCACTGGGCTACCTAGGACTCTTAATAACTCAAGTTCATTCTTGCACTCCTTTTTTACTTGCTTTCCTGATGTGGCAAAGTAGTGGGTATGGGAGGGCTGATGAGTGTTTCTTTGCCCAGTGCTGGTGCAGACTAAAAAGGGTGTTTTCTTCTTCCTCTTCCTTCTCGTGCCCTCTTTCCCACCTACCTCTAGTCCTGTAAAATGAGATACTTTGCAGATCCCAAAGGTTCAGCTCTTTTGTTTTCTGTGCTTTTTTTTCCGTTGGCATGTGCATCTCCAACTTCAGGGGGTCTTGTGCACAGACTTACATCATGTGAAACTGTAGGGAAGAAAGGTGTGTGTTCAGCTGTTCCTTACCTTTTGTGGCTTTTAAATTATGTAATTTGGGGGTTTTGCTTTTGGAAGACAGATGAAGGAGAGTGTCAATAGGTGGGGACTTGCTCTTCTTCCAGCAGCAGTACACCTGAGCCCTCATGGACCTTGTTCCACAAGTCGCAAAACACACGTCTGTAACTGGTAGCACTGTGGCTGATCTGCTTCTCGGTTTCCTTGGCTCGGTGGCCTCAGGTAGCCAGGCGTAGCTCGTAATTTGAGTAAGGGTCAGGCTCCTGTGCTCCTGGCAGCATGCTGGTGATACAGCAACTGCATGCTTAACTCGGGATGGAGTTAAGTCCTGTTGACTGTGGCTCAAGTGGTGTCATTCTGACCTTCCTGGTTCAAAACCTCTTTCAGTTCAGTGCCCTCAGTTTTGTTCCTTCACATGTGTCTTTGAGGACGGCCCAGTCTTGGCAAAATTCAGAAAGAGGTGTTTGAAAGTGTCTTTTCTTTCTGATACCTACTATTTGGAGGGGAAAGGATGAAGTCCTGGCTGTTTGAGACCTCTTGTTTTTCTTAGCAATCTCTTCTCTGGTACAGTTTGTAAGCACTTCTGACTGCCAGATCTGAGAGAATATTAGCTCAACCTAGGGATAGCATACTTAAGTAGAGAACTGAGTCATAAGTTGAACAAAGTAACTACCGATATGGTCCCATCTGGTAGGTGATGTGATATAAAAAGGCAGCTGAAGTAGGTGACCGGTTTTCAGTGTGGAGGTTGTGCTGCCAGCATGCTGATGTCAGGTAGCAGCCCTGTGGGAACACGTTAGTCCTGTGTGTGAGTAAACAAACCTGGATCTTCTTTGGAGGCTCTAAAACTTATGCAAAGCTGACTGCTGTTTGTTTCCTTCCCTCTAGTGCTAGTTTTGAAATGCAGAGCTAGTGGGGGAGACCAGGGCAACTGTGGGTGCTGGTAGCTTGTGCTCAGAGACAACTGTAATCGGAGTTCCTGTGTGTGTGTTTGTAAGTCTTGGCACTCATTGAACTGGAGATTGGTACTTGACACATCTTGCTCGCTGTACTGAAAGTGGAATTGGCTGTGGGCAGCGGAGTTGTGAGATCTGAAGTGTAATCACTTCACCCACATGTGCTGTGAGTTACTGGAGCTGCTCTTCATGTGTCTCTCCCTTTTGATATCTGTTACTGTTGTTGTTACTGTAGAACTTGTCACTGGATGTGTGCAGTGTTTGAGTGGGAAAGTGCTCAGGACTGCACAAACAAAGCGTAATTAGAATTATCTCACTGTGTGTCTGTTTTTTTTTCCTCTCTTCTTTCTCTCTTATCCTGCTTCTAGTTTATATACAAGTACTGAGTATCTGAAGCTGATGAAGCGAGAGCTTGGTCTGCCAGCTCTGCTGGCAGTGCAGCAGAAGGTGTGATTGCAGCATGAAGGGCATACTTCACTAGCTTTATTCTCAGTAATGTAGGGATAATAGCATTGAAGTCACAGTGATGTGGATTTTAGTGGGGGCTAGCAACTTAAGCACATATGTAGGCCCCCAGCAGGCCTGTACAATTTGCGTTAAAAGTCCATGAATCCCGTTATTACTACTCCTGCTAGTGAGTATAGTGCTAACTGATACGTCTGTTCATGCTGCGATTAAACCTTTGATTGCAGAGGAGACCTCTCCGTAAAGCTTTGAGGCTCTTTTGCAAGGACAGAAGGCGCCCAGCAGGAACAGTATTAGAAGCTGGGTGTCTGTCTCCTGCTTGTGAGTGCCAGCTCCAGAGGAAATTGTTACACAGTTTGCTTACCACTTCAGTTTTACTCCAGCTCTCACTCTGCTGCTGCACTTCTAAAACAAAGATCTTGGCTTCCCAGAGAGCAGCTGCTTATGGTATCCCTTGCACAGGGTCTTGTTCACTAAAGCCCATACTCCTGCAACGTTTCCAGACCCTAACACTATGGAGAAAAACCAGTGTGACCATTTGAGTCCTTATAGGCAGCAGCTTGTCTACAGTGCTGGATTGTCATTGTCAGATCCTAGGAAGGGTGATTTGTGTCCTCTGTCAGTCAAGCTGAGGAGCAGATGGACAGAAGATGGTGGCGAGAGCTGCCCATCCATCAGTCTGTCCATCTATCCATTCAGGGCAGAACGGCAGAGAGGGCAGTGGAAATTCTGGGGTCTTGATAGCCTGCAACTTTGTTAACTGTGGTGTGTTAGGGATGTTGGTGTTTTTAATGCCCCAGAGGTCAAGAAAGTACTGTGGCTGTGGTGTGCATGGGGAACTACCATGACTTTCATGGCTTCTGAATGTGAAAAAGGGACCTAAAACCTAGGAAAGTGACCAAAAAGTGCTGTAATCCATGTATGCTGCAGTGTGCTTTGCTTTGTTTCTCCGTACACCTTTCTAGACAAAGAAATGTAAATGCAACTATGTATTCCTAACTCCAGTTACACACCTTGAAAAGAAGAGAATGATACTAAGGACACCTTGCTAGCTGTGTTAGTTTGTAAGTCCCAGCAGCTGAGCTGAGGTTTGTCTGAGGAACTTTTGTTTGAAGAGGCCTTGATTTTTGTATTTTCTAATTTTTTTATTTTCCCCCCAGAGCTTCAGAGAAAATTGTTCTTGGGAAGGTGACCCTGCTCTGCCCTGCAGATGTGTCAGTCCTGCAGCTCCCCAGGGCAGATGCCTGAAGCACTGCAGAAGATCAGGGAGGACTGTGGGGACAATGGGCCTGAGACTGAGATACCTCTGGTCTGATTCTTGGAATCAAAATAACAGATACCTGCTGCTTTTCTGTGTGTTTTGGATGACAGAGGACAGGTTTTGATAGCTGCATTTTGCTGGTGCTTGTGTTTTGGCACAAGGCTCACCAATGATGCTAGCTGTGATCACTGCAGTGATGGCCATGCAAAAGTTACCCTGTTGGCTCTGCCAGAGACATTCCCCTACCACCTGGTCCTTTGTCTGCTGTATGCCTCTTATAGTTTGCTGAGCAAGTTTCAGAGTCATTCCTCCTGTTCACCTGGAACCTCCCCAGCTGTTCATCTATCGAGCTATTCTAAATCAGAAGGGTGTTTGTTCCCTTGCTCTGAACATCACCATGGATGTTTTCTGGGCTGTCCTTAGTATCATTCTCTTCTTAGGCTCCAGATGTTGGACAGCAAAAGTAATTTATCCTCGCTGGATAGGATGCGACTTCACTTGACCACATTATGGACACAGTAATGGCTGAAAATCCTTGCTGACCTGTTCTGCACGACTTGTGCAGCCTCACTTTGTGGACTAGACATAGACCTTCAGCCAGGAGTAGAAAACAGCATACTTGCCAACTGATGGCCTAGCCACCTTCTGTGGTTCCTTTGCAGTAGCCTCAGCTCCATTTGAGCTGCTGCTTCTGCTGGACACTAGAGTGAAATCCTGTCCCTCATGGTGCAGTTCCCTCTCCCCGTTTTCTCCACACGCATCCACAAATGTTTTGCACTGTCCCAACTGTGTACCTCCTCTCTTAGCATTCAGTTTTTTGTGGCTTTGCTGCCCCTCAGTTGGATATAACTCTGGGTAGGCTGCCTATGTTTTTCTCCTTTTCAGTTATGGTTTGCAACTAGCATCTTGTGCTCTGAGCCTTGCTTCCCATTTGTGCAGGGAGGGTTGTTGTTCCTGTTCCTGCTCCTGTAAAACTGCGTAGCAGGAGATGAGAACTAATACCCAGCTTATGAATGAGGGTGCAGCCAGAAGGGAGTCAGCCTCTGACGTATGGACAGAGGGATGGTGAATGCACAACATTGCTGATGGCATGCGGATCATGGGTTAAGAAGGTCAGGGTAGCAAAGCAACATCTGCATAATCCCTTTGCTATTTTGTGTGAAGATGAATGAGTGGCTGGGTGGGGGGAGGAAGTAGCAAAATCACTTTCAGCAGGGCAGACATGAATGTAGTTACAGGTTTGATTTTGATTTGTTTTATTGAGCAGGAATAAATAGATTTGTACATCAGCAGCAGTCAAACATGCACTAAGCTGGCAGCCCTCCTCTCAGGGGTTCAAGAGCTTCCTAGATGAACTGGAGGCAGGTTCCCTGCAGCTCAGCAGCTCTTAAGGAGTTGATAACAGCTCAGCATTTGAAGGGACAGCACATTTATTCTGTGACAAGTCTTGCATTCCCCAGTCTGCCTGACCCTTCAGCTCCTTAGGATGTGAACCTCTGCAGGTGCCGGTAGAAACACAGCCAGTGTGTTTCCTCTGCTCTCTTCATACCGAGGGGCAGGTCCTGCTTGCCACAGCCTTTCCTGATGACTGTAGGCAACACACAGGAAGGAGGTGTGCAGGAAGAGGCAATTCCTGTCTGACTGCTGGGGATAAGGTGCACTCAGGGAGCTGGAGCATGCATAGAAGCTGTGCAGAAGTACGTAATAGTCCAGGCACTTGCAACTGTTTAGGGGAAGGGTCTCTGTATTTTAGGCTTTCTGTGCATCATGCTGTGTCTTTAGGGAGGGAAAGAGGAGTGGCTGTCTTTGCAAAACCTCTGAATTGCTTGCCTTGCACTCTTATGTCCCTTTGTTGATGAGCCTTCATGTGAGCAGTGACAGCTACTAGAAAAGCTGCAGCCTCAGTATTTTACTGTATCTTCCTCCCACCAGAGCTGGCGGTGCTGTTTTGATGTGTGTTTAATAGAGTGAGCCCTGAGCAGCAGTGTAGGCCAGTACTAATTGGAAGGATCTGTTTTCCACCTTCATCCTCCTAGCTGGTCTCTCTCAGAGAGCAGGAGGCAGTGCCTTGGTGAAGGGATGTGGGTTCCAGAGTGCTTTCTGGAATGAAGTGTGCACAGGCTGTGCTTTCAGGCACGGAGGCTTGTCACCCGTGGAAGCCAGGAAGACAGAGCCCTCCTCTGCTCCCTCTGGAACAAAACCAGTAGATGACTAATGCACTCACTGTAAATATAACTTATCCTATCAGTGACTAATGGAGCCTTTGTTTTTCTTTTTTCTCCTTTCTGCTTCTGTCTTGCTAAAATAAAAGTAGTTGCTCAGAGCAAGGCTGCTGGTGGGATCTCCTTCCTCTTGTTTTACTTCACTCTAATCCATGGCATAGCAGGGATTGCAGGGCTTTTACAAAAGGTAGTTCATTGCCTCTTTTCCTTATGTGAAACTTAATTCCAGATGATAATTTGTGTATTCATTTTTGTTAAGGTCACAGTGCGTTCCTAAAGTCATTTTCTGTTCATATGCTGATCTGTGCTTTTCAGACTAGAACCTGTGTCATGTCCACAGTGCAGGAGAATCAACCCTCGCTTAAACTTTTTTGACAAACCCTTTGACAGCATGCCTTTAGTCCTTTGTACATTTGGATGGTGCCCAGATGCTTGCTCCTTGTTGTGTGTCTGGTCCTTGCAAAGGGGTGTCCCATTTTTGCTTTGGCACTCTACCAACAGGCAGCTTCCAGCCTCCAAGTTAGGAAGCTTTGTGGGCTTGCTAAAAGCTCTTGGAGAAAGCTTATTGTTCTAGTGCCATGCTGTCTGGCCTTCGCAGATACACGCAGTATGCTAATGAGCTGCCCAGAAGAACCAGAAACAATACTCACCAAGATGTACATAGACCTACTACTCATATGTTTGGTAAGTGTATTATTAAAGAATAGGATGTGTAATTCATTAGGAAGCTTAGTTCTAGATGGAAATTGTACATCAAACAAAAATTGTAACACAGAACTTCTCTGAGTCTCTCTAAATTGTTTCTTTGGTCCCAAAGGTTAATCACCATGAGAGACAGGTCTGTAAGGGGCTTGACCAGCAATGCGTGAGTGCTGTCTTGGATTTGTCAAGCAGTTTCTAATAAAGCCTGTCTGAGTTTGTCACATTGACCTTTTCAGAAAAGAAATCTAGGAAACTGCATATAAGTTTGGTCAGTTTGTATTGCACCTTAAATATACAGCTATTTTCAAGGAAGCGAGGACAGAAAGGGTGTCTTACTGCCATCAGATACTGTGCTTCCAGCTCTGCCTTGTGAACCTCCTGGAGGGAGCAAAGGAGAGCAGTAGTTGGTGAGAACATGTGTCCTCTTTGGAGGATGCCATCCTGTGCATCTTCTTTCTTCCCTCTCTGGATGAGCATCTGTTGCATTCATCTGGCATTTCTATGGCTGCTAAAGCAGTAGTTTGCATGTGTCTGCAATGTTACAAGAGAGTTATCAATAAATTGTCTATTCTTACACTTAGATTATTTTTTAGCTCTGTGACAGGCAGGGGAGGGCACTTCATTTTCTCTCTTTTGCTCTGCAGCTCCCATCCTGCCCTTCCCCGCAGCCAGGTCGTGACTTACTCTCCTCAGTTCCTGCCTGTCCTGGTATGACACCAGCTCTTCTCGGCAGCCTTTCTCTACCCCCTCTTTATATCCAGCTTATAGCTGGCCTTACTTGCTACTCCTGTGACAGGGTGGCTGCCTGCTTTTGCCTATGCTCGCACTCGCAGGTCTCCTGAGTGCTTGCAGAAGTGCAGATAACAAAGTGCCATGTGTCTGCCTGACTTCCTCAGGTCATCAGCATTGACCCTCAGCTGTCTTGTGGGTACCTTCTGAATTAAGATTTATATGAAGTTACTTGCTGACTTTACTATAAAGAGCCAAAGTACGCGTTTTCTTATATAGACTGTTTCAGTTTGCTGTTTATGTTTCAGAATGAAAAATTGTTCTATTTAAAAGCACAAATAGGTTAAAATGTGAGGTAAAGAAGTAGTCCGCAAGTAGGGTGAGATAGGAGGAGTGTAAGGCGGGAAATTTGGACTACAGAAGCAAGAAATCTGTGCTGGAATCAGGCACTAAATCAAAGTCTGGTCACTAGAAGGAAACATATTTGCTGTTTAAAACCTAGCATAATTGCGGCTAGCAGAGCAGCATTGAGATGTTTCTCCTAAAAATGATTTTCTCCAAAGGATGTAGACCCCCACTCTCTTCCAGACAGGCTCAACAATCCTAGTGAATTCCTCCTCCTGCAGACCTTTTATCTCTGAGTTCTTGAGCTCCCTGACAGCTCGGTGAGGAATCTTTTGCCCCAGGACCCAGAGTTTGGCTAAAGAAATGCTACTTAACAACTATGACACCTATGATTGATTACACAAGTAGGACCTGAGCCAGCTGATATAAATCTGCCTCTAGGACAGATGTATAAACACTGGGGCACGTGACGTGTGTTCTGTTCTCAGGAGCCAGATGCTCAAGGAAATTAAGCAGAGATTACCCTAAAGTGGTATTGAATGGACCAAGTTGACTGAGAGAAGCAAGTAAAGAAGTCTTCCCAGGTCTCCAGGTCCACTGGTTGATTTGTCCATTGCTGTGTTTCTATGTGATACTGTGGAGCACAGTAGAATGGGAAGCTGTTCTGCTCTTGCTCTCCATAGGTCTTTTAGTCCTGGGACCACTTTTCTTTTGCAGCAGGGATTTGCCGTGTTTTAGGATACCTTTCCCAGAGCTGTGTGGGAAACAGGCCTTTTTAAGGAGGGATATCTTTGCATTTTCAGGAGACTTTAGAGGTCTCATGAACACATCGTATCTTGGGCTGGCCTGCTTTTTGTCATGTGGGCATTACTAGCCAGATGGTCACTTGGAAGGGGTAGCAGCATTGGATGCTTCAGGAGAATCAGTGGGCTGGAGTACCCAGTAGGAGACTGGACAGAGTACTCTCGTGGCCAGCATCGTCAATTTGCTTTGCCTCTCTTAGGGTAGGGTAGGCAACACCTCATGTTTTAGCCTCTCTGTTTCTCCCATTCTCTTGCTCAGGTTCTCAGTGTGAGCTGTGTTGGCCTGAAGACTGCAGAAACGATCATCTCCTTCCTCTTCACTTGTTAGTATTGCAGTAAAAGAGTTCAGATATGCTTGTTTTGTCTGCAGTTCCCTCAGGGAAACCTGGCATCAAAGCATTCAAGCAGTCCTGCCTGTCTAGGGGACTGCAGAAAGTCTGCACCAGTTGTTTAAGTTGTTGACCTTTCCTCAATATGTAGTTATATCAGAGACCCTTTACGAAGCTATTGCATGTACATATACTTGATAGGGTTTGCTGTTGCCATGCTCTTGGTTGAGACCAAGCATAAAGGATCTTATGCAGCATTGTGCTTATTGCCTTGTGCTGCTGTCTCTTCTGTGCTTTTACCCATGTGTGACAACACTGTAGTTCTTTCATCTTGTGTCCTAAAAAATAGAGATAAGGAAGCTTTGTAGTTGCATCTTAAATGATTGGGCTTTTTGTAAGGAGTGGAAAAAACACTGTGAAAGTGTCTTTGCGCCAAAAGAATAGATGGATTAGGCAGGGGAGAAGCTATTTTTTTATTTCTTTGCATTCCCTGCACTGCTGATGGGAATGGTTTGGAGGAGAAGCCAGCACTATCTCAGGCAGTTATAACTGTGAGAACAGCTATGTTTTACCCAGAGTCTTGTGTGTTTTGTCATTTCACAACCAAGAGTTTTGGAGGAAGTTTTTGACTTGTGTGACATAGAATATGGAATTTATAAATTGCAAAATTTAATATTATCAGCCTGAAACTTGGAATTTGTGGCCTCACCCTTTCTTCTTAGTGTGAATTTCAGCTAGCCAACTTCTGTTGCTGAAATCCTCAGCATGTAGCATGGACGCCAACACTGCAGATGAGGAAAATGGAGACTCTCTGTTCCTTCAAGGTTTTTTTTCCTTTTCTCTCCCCATTCCTTCTGGCATGTTTGTGCAGTTATGAAACTGGGGGAAAGAAATGTCACCAACTCAGTGGGTGAGGATAGTTGAAACTTTAGTAGTGTTCCATAGGAATTGAATTAGGTATTACAGGACTTGCTTAAAACCTTCCATTCTTAAAACACTGAATGACTTTCCTCTAGGATTTGCAGTTGTGATATGTCAGTATTACAGTGTTTGAAGCTTTATTTTGTGTGATAGAGATCTAACTAGCTGGAATGTCTGTCCTAAACCAGTTCCCTGGCCTTGTTGCATATTTAAGGGAGACCTTATAAACTTGATTTAGACTTTATATGATTTGTTCTTAATTTTGATGCCTGCTGTCTTCTAAACTTCAGCATTGAGGTAAGGCAGTCCTGGTGTGATCTGTCAGAGCTCATTGCTTGGATGGTACAAGAGGGCAGTCAGCAGTATAGACAAGCTAATGCCACTAAACAGACAAGGAGCAATTTCCTATCTACACAGTGTCATCACTATATTTATCTTAGTATCCGTTTGCTTTCACATTTTTTCAATCTTCTCCTCATTTAAAAGGAGAGCTTTATATTGCATCCTCACCTGCTTAGATCCTAACTCTTCAGGGGGACTTCTGAAAGAAGAGCTAAGATAAGAAGAGATGGGTAAGTCCATTGAAGCTGTATGGGAATCTCAGAGACCTGATGGCCATTGTACTTGCACACGTGCACGTGCGTTGTTCAGCGCAGGCTCTGTGCCTGCCAGGAGATGAGCAGCAGGGATGTTGTGGGCTTATGGGTTGGTTTGCAGCACCCACCATGGCCTGGCAGCAGCATTTATCTAGGCCAGCAGGGATGCAGGGAGCGAATGACTCACTCAAGGATTCATGCGCACTCTCCCCCTCTCCTCCCCCCGCCGCAGCTGTGGCTTGGTCATCAGCCATTTGGGAACTAGCAGCTTTATTTGCTTGCTGTTTGCAGTGGGCAGTTTCTCTTCAGGTTGTTAATTTTATCAACTGTCTTGGAAGCTCAGCTGACTCCAGAGAAGACTTAAAATTGCCTCTTCTGCCTCTCTTCTCCTTGTCTGCTCATAGGGCTGCCACCCAAACAGCTGATCTGGCACTGGACTTGGCTGAGGAGGTGAGAACAAGCAGATGGGCTGGAGGGAGAAACTTCCTAAGCTGATCAGCCAACAGCATGGTCACTCTTTTAGATGGTGGCTAATGTTGTTAGGTTGAGTGCCCTCACCAGGCGCCGCCTTGGCTATTGTGACTAGAGGGTCTGGTGGCTTTGTTTCAGCTGAACAGAGAAACATTTCATGGCATGATGGAGGAGCAAATTTGGAACACTGTAAAGTACAAGAAGGTCTTTAAATAAATGCAAAATGGAAAACTGATTAGTTTTGTTATGATCACAACAGCTGGTAAACTTGTCACAGGTTACCAGGCTCACTTTCTGGATGACGTGGTTAGTAATGCTCCAGGCCACTGCTGAGGGTTATGGCCCATGAATGAGAACAGCCTGCCTTGGGCAGGCGCTATGCTGTCTTTTACTCCCTTTCACCAAGGCCAGCAAAGCAAGACTTATTTCTGAGCTGGACTTTCTCTTCTTGCATGATCCTGTTTTCCTTGCGCTGTTGCTCTTGGTGGGTGCTGTGTCCTTCCTATGCTCCATACCTTTTTCTGTGGCTTTGGCTTCCCTGTGGACAATTCTTTAGTCATCTTTGTCCATGTCTGTGTCCCTGGCTAGAAGTGCCATTAATGTTTTCCTTTCAGAAGCAGTTATGCTTGCATTTACTAAGGCCTGGAGGACATGCTTCCTAGCCCTTTCTGCCTGCTGGCTGCTGTCCCTTCAGATCCTGGCTATGTTGGATATAAGCAGCCTGGGAGACATGCTGTCCCTAAGCCCGGAACGGTGCCCCTTCCCCTGCCACTGTTCCCTCATCTTCTGGGTCACGAGACCTGGAAACTCTTTGCTGCAGAGACCAGCTCTAGAGCACAGATTAAAAGGCTGTGCTTCTACTTTCCCATGTTCCTCAGCTTTCTGGTGAGATGCATTTCTATGCTGGGGCTGCCGCAATATCTTCACTGAATAGCGTAATCAGACGTCTGAAGTTGTCCTCTGCCTGCCGTGCTGAAGGACTGCAGTATGTGGATATGCGGCTTGATAGAACTGAAGAAGAGGAGCGAGCCTGAGGAAGGTGCAGGGATCGCTTTTGCTAGCATTTGCCTTGAAATGGGGATAACAGTTCTGGTGATAGGATGAGCAGGCTCCCAAGTCTCATCTGGGTGGACCGGTTGTCCAGAGAGGTGGCAAAAAAGGAAGCATGAGATCTTTTTTTTCCCTGTGCTGTCTGTTAGGAATGGTGGCTGTTGGGGAGCCTCTTTTAACAGGGGGGTGCTGCAGCCTGGTTGCTACCTTTTTAGTTTGAAATTCAACTTGTGTGGGTCAAAGCAACATTTGTAGGGCAGAAATGCTCCTTTTAGGTCAGAGCTAAGGCTGTCTGGTGGGTGGTGTGGGAAAAGCTTTCTCTGCCACTGTTCCTCACTTGTGTGTTCTGTAATAAAAAAGGAGGGTTTAGCTTTAAGTCACGTTGGCTTGACTGCTTAAGTGCCACCCCATAAAAACCCAACCTCAGCAGAGAAAGCTGCTTTGTAAATACTGGTGTTGCTGCTTTAATAACTTTTTCACTGCATTCTCTTTCTCCTTTGAAGACACCTCCTTTTCCCCCTCTCATTTTTTGCTTGGGATAGGCAGCAATTTGCAGATGTGCATGCTTTGAGATAACATGAGAGCTACAGTTTCAACCCTTCATCCTCAGTCTTTGTTGATCAGTATACGGGATGGACTTAATCAGTGAGGATTGCTTTTCTAGGTATGTTGTCTGTTGATCAGTGAATCTGGCCATCTCTTGAAATTCGATAAGTGTCTGTCATCTTGGTTTGGTGCTGTGGAATTCAGTGCCAAAAAGCACCACATAATTTAGATCCAAACAATAGCAAAAAGACTTTGGGGCAAAAAAAAAATGCTGTAGATGGCCTTAAAATTAGTATTACAGTAATGAAGCAGCACTAAATGCCCGCAGGCAAACGGGTTCTAAACTGATTTAGCCAGGAGCATTAAACATTCATCAAAACAAGAAATAAACGTACCCAGAGAATAAATCAAAACTGCAGCACAACAGCTGCTTTTTTGGAAAAGATGCAAATCAAGTGCCTGTTTCCCTGGCAGTCTGAAAGCAGGCATGGTGATGGGGCAAGGCGACTACTTTCAAGCTGTTGTGCTCACCAGATAGGCCAGGTCTGGAGCTTCGATGTAAAGAAAGCTGTTTTCTGACTGTGTTCTTGTCAAGTGTAGTGCAGGCTTTGTTGGGTGGCAGTTCCATCCAAACAAGCTAAATGCTAGTTTTTAAAATCTTAGCTTTTATTTTCTTCATTTCTGAACACTGAACCTTAAAAAATTCATTAGGTCCTAGTATGGCATGGAGGTGTGATTTCATGCTTCCCAGAGTGAGAGATCTCAGAGGTATCTCAGCAGTGCTAATGTTGCCCCATCAATTTTTTCTTTGAGAGACTACTCAAAACCCCTTTGATTTGAACTTCCTTGTTTCCACCTTCATGTCTTTTTCTGCAGAAGGATGAAAACCATGGTAGTGAGAGGTCCTAATTCTGAAGATCTAAGTTTGTTCACAGATTTGTCACTGATGTGGTCTCTGCATTCAGTGCCTCTGCTTTTCTCTTCCATCTCTTTAAAGATGGAGAAAAAAAAACTCTTGTGCCTCAGGGGTTTTCAGACTGCTTAGTAAATGTTTGTTACCCACCTAGAGATTCTCTGACAAAACTTACTATGGGAGTAGTTGTTCTATGGGGTTTGTTTTCTAACATCATTCTCTCTCTCCCCCCCCCCCCCATTTAAGTGTCTGTCTTCTCCAGCAGTTTGCTGGAATGTCTATTTCCCCAAAATCTCTGCTTGTGGCCTGCAGGTCTGGGGACAACTGAAGAGAGATCTGCAAAGGACACCTTAAAAAAATGTTATTGCACAGCTGTGTGCGAGCTAAGAGACCCTGCTATGCATGCTGTCCTGCCCACCTCACTGCAGGAAGTGTGTGGAACCCCTCTAAAATGTAGACTGTGTGTTTCAAAACTCACTTGTCCCTTTCCTATGAAAGTCCATTGGGATTGCTGGTTAAATACGCATGCTACAGCCAGCCTCTTAGATCCAAACCACTTCCCTCCCTGCCAGCTTTCCTACCAAAACCAATGTAGTTATGTGCGGTGTGCTGTAAGTTTGCACTGTAACTGCAGCCTCCTGCCTCTGCAACCCCTGACCCACAGCTTCTGCCTTTCTCTGCATGAGAGACTGCAGCATGCTGTCAGTAACACTACCCCAGACCAAGTGCTCAGAGATGCGGATGAACTCTTGAGTTGCCATGTCAGGACATCAGATGTTATTGGGAAGGCAGCATTTCTTGAGGCTCTCTTGAGGAACGCTACGCTGCCTGTGGAGCAGCAGGGCATGCTCTTTCTCTCTGCCCTACCTGTAGTACTATATTGGGTTTGGTTTTCCCACCCCTAGTTTTTCACACCCCATCGCTGTTTTACAAGGGAAGATTGGCTCCTTGCACATAAGCCTTCAGACAGTCTGCTGGGGTGCCAGGCTGGTGTCACCTCTCCACTGACTTCAAGGTTGCTGTAGTCACAAGATGCCAGCCTCCCCCCTTGTGCGTGGGCTCCGCATCTCTGCCATGAGAGTGGCTGGGGGAAGGGGTTGGTGGTGAAGGGGGGCCGTGGGGTGATTATGCTCTTGGTCTCGGTGAAGTTGCTGGTAAGCTGGTCACATGAAAAAAACCTACATCATCTCCCTTCCCCCGTGCGCTGGAGTGTTTCTTGGCTCCGCATCCAAACTAGCAGCTGAGCACGTGATTTACTTGTAAAATGCAGTTAAAAAAATAAATGGTGCCATTGCAGATGGGAAATCAGGGATGGGAGGGCTGGGCTGGGGCTCCCTGTGTGCAGGAGAAGGGAGGGATGTCTCCCTGCTGAATTGCAGGAAGCTGAGGGGACACTGGTGCTGTGGGACAAGGGTTTGGGGGAATATGTGCTGCTGGATGAGGGGCTGCAGAGGAAAGTGTGAGCTGCAGGAGGCAAAACGGAGGGGAGTGTGCTGAACCACAGCCCTACCAGGGGAAGGAGGTGGGAAGTGCTGCATGTGGGGCATTGGGGAAAGAAGGGGAGGGCTCTGATGCAGGTAGGATGGGGGGGCTGTGTCTGGGGAGTTAGGCTAGGCAAGTAACTCTGAACTGACAGTCTTCGTACAGGATACAGGGTCTGAAATGACTGGCAGAGAGCTGCACTAATTTTTTCTCTGGCTTAGTGCAAGAGGGGGGAAGTTGTTTGACCAGTCAAGCTGTGGAGCTCAGCATCTTCTGAATGATTCCTTTTGGTAGTTGTGTTTGTATCTCATAGTTCTTCCTTTCCCTCGGATGCAGGTGCTCTTTACGCTTTTGAAATTACCCTAAGCTGGTGTTAGGCTCATCACAAGCCTGGTGGAGGCCTTCGAGCAAATGGCCCATGAGGCTGGACTGCACAGCAGTTGCACCATTCCTGAGGGAGTGCAATTACACCACATTTCTTCCTGTGTCAGGACTGTGGTCGGTGCAGTTAACGCCTCCTGGCCACAGCAGATAAAACGAGAGAAAAGAATTCCTGCCCTTTGCTGTGCTTGTATTTACCTTTTGGTGTTTGTGGTCTGTTCTCCATTGCTTCAGGTCAGGAGGAAGGTGCCTGTGTTTTTGTTGTTGTCAGCTGGCGGATATGTTGCTTCGGAGGGGAGCTACAATGCCCTGCTGCAGGAATGGTTCCTAGTACCTCCCACTGGTTTTCCTTGTGTTTCATCCAACCCTCAGTAAGGGAGAGATCCTGTAGAAGCAAGAAATTGCACTCTTTGCAGTACTCAGTGAAGTAGGTGGAGTTGGTGACTTGGTTGGTAGTTTTAATGGTCATTTGGTAGGATTCTTGATTATTGCAGCAGTCTGTAGGTACTGACTTTTGTGCTGTAGATGTTAACATAGAACACAGTTTGGAAGTTAACCTCAGTGGTGAAATATTTCCTTTGCACCTCTTTACCACAGAACCCGAAAGGGATGTTCCCTCTATGACTTGCGTCCATCACAGGGGCACAAAATAAGCTGATGGCTGTATCAGGAAGAAAGAGTGGGAATGAAATTCAGATCAGAAACTTTTGGAAATTCTTCATTGGTTTTTCATAATGGAAGTGTTGGTGGGAGAAACAGACACAGAATGAAGCAGAATTGGCACAGGTCTTGTATATCCCACTGGCAGTGTGGGAAGGATGACCAGGGAGATGATGAGACATTCCTCTTGCCAGCAAGAGGAACTGGTATACCAGATTTAGACTGGGCTTGTATGTGAGGGTTGACCTGTGTCATGTCAGAGCTTATTGAAGAGTTTGACTGGGGCTGAATGGTGCTTTGGCCCGTCAGTTGTTCTGTAGACACATACTCTCTGCCCTCCTAATGCAGTCATGGTGCTGGCTCGTTTTTCAGTGGCTGCACTGACACCAAGGCTGCAGGCCGAAAGTGCTCAACTTGGCCTTTTGCTTTTGGCTGGATAAGACTGGGAACAGCTTTTGAAACAGCCTGAAGAGCAGGGTTTCTGGGGGCCTGTGGCTTGTGGGGAAGGATGGATCAGCTTGTGGGGAAGGATGGATCAGTTTGTGGGGAAGGATGGATCAGCTTGTGGGGAGGAGCAGAGGATGCTGTGGAGGGATGTCTCCTCAAGGGGTTGACAATATTCTGCTCTAAGTGCTGTAACAAGCTCAGAAGAGGTTTCTTGTCCTGATTCTGAGTTGATCTCAGATGTGAAGCCAATAATTATGTCTACATAGTGGATGGCTGGGGTGCTTACTCTTTCCCTTTCTGTATACTGATTCATGCACGTGCATTCAAATTTCATGTTGCTTTGCAGCGGTACCATTGATCAAATCACGGTATCTGCTGTAGGAAAGAGCCTAAGCTGAATGGTGGAAATTCTCTCAGGGAGAGAAAACACCCAATCTCACTTTATCTGTGCCTTTGTAGGCAAGGGATAGCATGTCCAGCGTGAGCACACTTAACTCCCATGTGTTTCATGTTCACATTGCTGTGACCAAGATGACTCTCACCTATAGCTGTGAGCCTGAGCTGATTCAGTAATTTGACCTCCTTTGACTCCTGAAGTTCCTGGAAAGCTGCTGGTGTCTGTGAGAGCCCAAGTTCCCCCCTTTCCTCTTAATGTGCACATTGTGTTGTTTTGCTTTATACTGTGCACAATAGGCAATGCTCAGGCTGAGCATTTCTGCTGTAAAAACAAGACAGGAATTCTCCTTTCCTTACCAGGTCCACCTGATAAACTGAAAAACACACTTCTGGAAATAAAAGGCAGGTTTGCTTGACACTGAGTGTACGAACTGCAATGGCAAAGGTGCACACTGTGACTTTTATAAAATGATCCATCCCCTTGAGATATTCTTAATACCTTCTTTCCTTTTGTCACTGTTGTTCGTGTCTGTCTCCAGTTAGATTATCTCTGCAAAGTAAGTACAAGGTAATGAAAAGAGAATACAATTTCCCTAGCCTACTCTTCAGAGTACTTGTCAGAGACAAAAATATAACTGTGTAAGCAGTCTCGACTTGTATACTGTGGTGTTGATAGTCTAATTTCTACATTACTTGAACAAAAAACTGTTGTAAGTTCATGTAGTTCATTCTTTTTATATTATTTGTTTTGGTTTTGCAGTACAGTAATACCAAGGGGTTCACAAATACTGGCATGTGGAAACACAGCTTGTTACAGCTGTGTGAGCTTTCTGGCTGTCTTTAAGATCCATGTGTGTATGTACATAGGGTAGTAGTATATTTTAATGCGTAGAGTTGTTTGTTCCTGGAGGTTGTGAGAGCGTGGGAAAAGGCTGTTCCAAGGTAATAATATTAGTGGTTTTACTAGAGAAAGGGCTTTGTCAGAAAGTACGTCTGCTGGCATTTCTTGAACAAAGTTTTGTATTTTATTGTGTCCTATTGGCACTTGAACCTCTGACTTTGTCAATAGCTGAAGGAAAGTGGTGAGGATTTCACCGCTGTCTGGTTTCTCTAGCTTTCACTGGGTGAGAAAACTGGAGCTTCACTCTTTAATCTTTGTTTGCTCAGTCCAGCTGTGTCTTCCTTCCCCTTGGTAACTTTGACTCTCCCACAATTGCTGCACCAGAGCTGCTGCTGGTGGTGGTGGTGGTAGGGGATGGTTGCATCTGCTCTTGCACTTGGGACGTTGTGCCCCTGTGGTCGTTCTGCACTGGGAGGCTGGAAAACAGACTTTGGCTTTCAGAGATGTCACCTGTGCTGCGGTTAGTGTGCTGTTACAGACTTACTCATTTTGGCTGATCTTTGAAATGGCAATGCAGAAACACTGCTGTCAGAGTCCTGAGTGGCAAATAGCTGGAGGGGGGGAGAGTGGGAAGTGTCATTATATGCTTATTTTCTTTATAGTTTTCTTTAGGTATCTGCCGTTAGCTCTTGTCAGAAAGGATATACTGAATCTACAGGGGCCTCTGATCATTTTTAAGGCCTAGGATAACTTCCGCAACAGGGGAAATAGTGGTGACCTGAGACTTGCTAGTATTCATCTTTAAAGTGGCGGTGTGGCATGGCATACTGTCTTGTGCTACCCTATTGCGAATGCTGAGAGATTTCAGCTGTTCTGTAGCATGGTCTTGTTGGAAAAATAAGAGAATATGGGGGAAGGTCTGTGGGTTGAAGTGTGGGCTGAGGGAGCTAGCTCTCTTCTGCTGGGAATGTTTTGGAGGGGAAGTTTAAATTTAAACAAGCAAAGAAGAGCATGGAGGAACCTGAAGGCTCAGACTGGTCTCACACTACAAAATGTATTTGATGCAAATTCGATTTCTGTCTTGAAGCAACTCAAAAGATATCTTAGCAGCTGGCACCAATTGACTGTCTCCCGGAATTGGCATGATGACAGCAATCAAACTGAATTTATTGCTTTGGGTTTGATTCTTCTTCCGGACTCTTCCCATTCTCAGAAATGTCATCTAGAATGTGTTCCCATAGGAATGATAGCTTCAAGCCTGCTTTAACAGTAACAATAGAGCATGGTCCTAGTGCAAGATGAAAACAGGTGGAATGTATTATTGAGCACTGGATTGTATATTCCAGCTGAGAGCAGGAAGATTATGTATTGGTAAAGGGAGGAGCAAGGGTTGTTTTCTTTCTTCATGACGCATCTTCTCATCAGAGATGATTCACAACTAACGGTTAGTTTTGTTGCTGCTGCTTTTTACTGCATATAGGAAAAAAATCTGCCTTCCATTGGGTGCCGAAACTTTTAGATTGCTAAAATCACTCTTTTTATTTTCTCTCGTAAGGCAGGTGTACTAAATAAAGAATAAGCTTTAGCCACAGGACCTCAGTATAGCTGCAATTTGGTAAAGTAAGCCACTAAATGCTGCAGTGGGTGTGCTGTTGCATCTTGAACTGCTATGACACAGTGCTGTATTTGTAATGTTTGTTGTAGAAACTATGGTAGAATTAACTTTTCCCACCTTGTTTTCTGGTAGGTGTGAAATTAATCATTTCACTGATAAACCTTGGTTTCTTTTATTTCAATAACTGTTCTGTCTGTTCTTTCAATTAGTTTTTTATGCTCTCTCCTGCTTGCCAGGTGGGGGAACCATCTGGAATAGATGTAGTTTGACTAACATTCGTTCCTAGAGCAATGAATGTCAGTGTTCCTTGGGCAGGTGGAGAGGATGGAGGGAGCAAAAGGCACACCTCTTTCAATTTCCCTGGTCACTGGTCCTGTGAGGATCCTGTGACCAGACCCTGGCGGGAAAGCATGTCCGCATGGCAGCTGTTGCAGCTGAAACAGAGCCCTCCCCTTGTCTCTCTCGGGAGCAGGAGTCAGTCAGGGCATCGCAGCTCTGTCTGAAGCTGGAGGATTCTGTGCTGTGCAGGTTGGCAGTGTTGGCACCTGACACCTCACCGTCTTCTGCTCCCGGCTGAAGTTCAGCCCTCACCCCTTTTGCTTGGAATTGATCTTCTTTTTGGGTCTATTGCAAATGTCTTGCTCAAGACTCTTCTTTTTCAAGTGTACCTCAGCTCCACACAGACTGTGCTTCCCCGGCAGCTCCTTCTCCCCAGCACAGCTTCCTAACAGGCTGAGCAGGCAACAGCGACCTTTTTCTTCATCTTGGTTTTTTTGGTGATGTAAATGTTCTCACTTGACAACTCTAGACTGCTGGGATTTATAGATGTCCCTGTGCACTGTCTGTGTGTCTGAAAATGTTCTTCCCCAGGCCTTGGGTACCCTTGCAGCAGAAAGACCTGGTGAAAAACACCTCCTGTGAAGAAGTCATGGGGGTGAGGCTAGAATAAAGACCTAGGAACTGATTCCTTGGAGAAGAATGGAGTGGAGCCCAGAAGCTGGGTCTTATGTTATTCATCAATCTCTGCTACTGCATCTTTGGGTGACAGACTGAAGTAGCCAGGCAATGAAAGGATTTTCTTACAAAAGAGTAAGAAATGCACGTTAATATAGAACTAATTATATTCCCCTCTCTGCTGGAGGTAGCCAGATTTTTGTGAAGTAAAGCTGTCTGCATTTTGGGTTTTATTTGTTGGGTACACTTTTTACATCATGTTATCTTGTTTATATGCTGAAGTTTGATGCATTTAGGACGAACAGGCCAGACTATCATGGGTTTGATCTGCTGTCTTCTGTACTCAGACAGGGTTATTTTTGTTTTAACCTGCTCAGTTAGAGATTCTTATAGCTGTGATGTTTTTAATTGTGTACAGCTTCTTCTGTCCATCCACTGTGCATAAGCATTCCAGTCCCAGTGAATGGACTGCGTGTTTGTAGAAAATGAAGCAGGTCCTTAACTCTCACACATGATGCTAAAACAATCATCCTTGGTTTTCTATTAAAGTAAATCCCCAGGCAAATCAAAACACAACTGAGAAGAAATCCCAGTTCTCTGGACAGGCAGTTTCTTAGCAGGTATGCTATGAAGAAACCCTGTAGTAACGTTACTAGAATGGCAGCACAGTATTCGCAGAGCAATAATGTTAAAAGTACTTGGGATAAACATAGTCTCACATGCTGAACCAAGATACAGAAATCATCTCATATAAAGGACTAATACAGAGAAATAGATATTTACACTTTAGTTTGTGTACAACACATGAGGTTTTCTTCTGCAGTTTTTAGGCACCATCTCCTTAAGCATTTACACTTTAAATTTTAAAATTTATTTATAAAAGAGCTATGTAGACTGCACTTCTGTCCATGTAGATACTCATTACTTCAGGCTATAGGTAGAATTGTCCAAATAGCAAGAATCTTTTTTTTTTTTTGGCTGGAAAACAGTAAATGAATATTAGATGAGTGTTTGTAATATCCTGTACTTAAGTTTTAAGCATCAGCTATTGTTCAGGGCTAGACAGGTCTGTAACATAGCAGGAAAAGAGCTTAATGAAATCCAATATTTGGAAGCAGGAGGTAGATGAATTCAGACTTGGAACAGCGGTGCTAAATTTTAACAGGAAGGATAACTAACATTAGGAGTAGTTTCTGTGGGTGTATGGCTTTATTTATCACTTGAAGTCTTGAATGTGAACCCTTATGTTTTCTGAAGGATGTGCTGTGTTTTAGGCAAATTATGGAAACTGCTGATTGAATTTCATGGTTTGTGAAATGTGGGAAAAAGGCCTAATGTCCCAGGCCTGAGATCCTGTAAGATAGGTCAGATGTGGTACTGTGTTTCTGTTAGCTACAAGGTGTACTTCCACTGTACATTAAGAATAAACACCTTCACAAATGGCTTGCAGAAATAAGTTTGATCTTTTGGGCAGAGGGAGGAGAAATTACTTGTTTTGCAAGCTTTTGGTACGGTGGGGATCTGAACCCATGTCATCTTTTCATCATTGTTCTAATGCAGTTAGGAACACTTTGCCTTTTTAAGGTTCAGTGAGACCCAGTCCATGTAGGAGATGTGTTAAAGTGCAGCCTTTGCTCTGCTGGACTCATCAGAATTTTGTTTTATTTCTCTCTCTGACTGAGAATAATCATTGTTAGACTGAAGAGAGGTAGACAAAATGCAGCTCTGTGTTTATTCGTTATGCATTTTGGTAGCAGGTTGTTCCTCACAAGCATCGAATCTGCTCTGCCACTGATTCCTGCTTACATTATGTCAAAGGCCAGTAGGTGATGAAGAGATATTAGAAAGGGTCTCTCTTTGGAGCTGAGGTGGGAAGACTCTTCTCAAGTCACAGATTAGGCTGTGTTCTGGTGCCACCTGCAATGGGATGGGTGATGCTGCAGGAACAAGATCAGTGCTCCTCCAGGACCTGTATCAGGAAACCCGCCCAGCCTGACCTTTCGCTGCTCTCAGTTGTGGCGGCTGGCTGCTGCGAGCTGGTGTTCCCAGGCTGGAGTGTGCTTTCACTCTTATAGTTGTGCTTGAGTTGGCCCTGTTTTGTTGCCCTGGAGACAGAAGAGTATGGTATGCTTTCACCCTGACCAGAAATAGTTTCCTGTACCTTGTGACCGGAGCGCTGTGCTCCTCCTCTGGTCTCTGGCCAGGCTGTGTGGTGCTGGAGGGCTGTAATGTGGGGTGATGACCTCTTGTCACAAGTTCTGGTGTGGCTGCTGCCCATGATCACTAGCTGCCCTGCCCGCTCCCCTCCCTCTGCACCGTGGTGTAGAATTTCAGGGGAGCAATTGCTCCTGATTTACATCTCCCATGGCATTTTGATGGTTATGTCATTTTGTTTGAGCCTTGCTCCTATCAGCTGTCTGTCCTGGCTGTCAGGACCCTGTGGCTGAGCAGCACGTGGTGAGCTCTTACCTCTCCTTCCCCCTTTGCTCAGCTGTTTTTGCTGTCTGCTTCCCTGTGTCCTTGTACTTGTACAGCAAGTGTAACTGCACACGAGGGCAGCGTGATCCAGGTGGATGAAGGATCCCCTTCTGTAGGAGTTCCAAGTAGAGCTGGGAGGGTTAGTGGGAAGTTTGCAAGACCCAGCCGTGCAAGCAGGCTGTGGTTAGTTTATCTTCAACTGTTGTCCTGCTGTGAGAATCTGCCTGAGTGCAGAGTATGCACCACAGTGTTACCTTGCAACTGTGCTTTGCAAAACTTGGTTTGTGAGAGAGATGCTGCTAAAAGAAAAGCCAAGGCACCCCCACTCCTCCCCAGCAATGCAGGTGAGAAAGTGCTTGCACTGCACCAAGGACCTGGGAGTGTGGAAGCTTTCCAGGCTTTCTTGCTGCCTGCTACTTTATTGGAGAGTGTTTCTGGCATAGAACTGTAAAATACATGCAACAACAACAATAATTTCCAGGACTGAGAAGGAAGGAGAGATGAAAGGAGTAATTTACCTTCCCACACTCCCGAACAGTAACAGATGAGGATGTAAGTATATCTCAGTCCTATAGAGTATTAATTGGGACATTTTCTACAGTTCAGCAGTGGAAAAGAAGGCAAAAATCCTGTAGTGCTCTGTGCTGCTATTCCCAGCCTAGGAGAAAAAAGTGTTCTCAGCTGAGATCTGGCTGATTTTCAGTCTTCTACCCATAGGGAAGAGAACAGATGCCCAAAGCTCCCTTACAAAGGGAAGGGAAGACAGTGCAGAGACCCTGGAGCTGCACAGGCTGTTCTCAGGCAGAGCTGTGCCTTGTGGCTATGTTGCAGTGGGTCTCTAGTGGGTTTCCTATAAATTGGAGAATGCTACATTGCTAGTGGTGCTCTGCTGAGTAGCCCAAACAGCCAAGGATCCTGCTTACACCTGTGCAGAAGAATTGTGTGTCATAGGGGATACAGAAAAGGTGTGTTTTTAAGCCTGTGTGCTGAAGATCTGCTACAGAAGAAATGCCAAGATCGGCCAGGGACTGCTGCTTCTCCTTGCTATGTTCTTTTGATGGCTGGACTGGGCAGGAATGGCAGTCCTTGCCTTATTCTAGACATCTACATCCCAAAAAGTCTAGAGCATACTGATTGCCAGGGCTGCTTGAAAGATTTGCCTCCCTTGTATCCTTTTAGTTCATCTGTGCTTGTCCAATGTGAGCATTTCACTTGAGAGGATGGGAACTTTGTAGTGGAAGTTCAGCACTCAATAGTTGTTGTAGAGAAAAATTTCCTGACTGAACCTTAGTGGCTGGTAGGCTCCCTGCTTCTTGGCTGAGATGAGCATTGTTGCTTTAGCTTCCTCTCCTTTCCTTGCACTCATGCCCATTACATTTATAGGGAAGAGAAATAATTTCTTTACTCTCCTTGATTATTTTGCCTTTAATCCAGATGACAGTTGTTCTCAAACTGATGTTGCCTTTGGGCTGGAATAAGCACACTTAGCATTTGGGCGCAACATCTTGCCTGGAAACATCAAGGTGCTTGATCAGCATTTTGCTAGTGAGTCTGTCCATGAGTACTGAAGTATGGTTACCTTTACAGTTCGCTGGAGCTGGCAGATTTCCCTACTTTAAGTGAATGGCTGTGCACTAGCAGGAGCTGTGTATTTCTCCCTCCTACTGTTCCCTTCTTCTCCAGTGTTTGTCTGGGCTGGAAGCAGGTCTTCCCATTTCATGTGGGTTATTTCTTCAGAGACTCCTCTCCAGCCTTGGAGAAGGGGGTATGTCTTGGAAGGGCTGTTACTGGAAGTGGTTTGGCATATTTTTGAGGCTGACAGAAGAGTGATGTGCTTCTACTTACTGTGATTCCAAGGAGAGAATAACACTTTAGTGCTACTCTTTAGCAGGACTGAAGATCTTCCTGCAGTCTCAATTGCATAGCCCTTGACTGAAGAGGCTGTGAGGTTTTAGGGGACAGTCATGTTCCAGCAATTTTCAGCCTTCTGGATGTCTGCTGTGTCACTGTGTTCCTTTCTTGGTTGAATATGAACAAGATCTTAGTTCAGAGTCATGGTGTTTAACGTCTTCTTTCTTATTCCCTTCCAGATCACCAGAAACTGGAACGTGAAGCTCGAATCTGCCGACTTCTGAAGCATCCAAATATCGGTAAACCTCCCTGGGCCTTGGAGGGATGGGGACAAGAGAAGAATAATGTCTCACCTAGCATGCTGTGAGAGAGCAGATGTATTCTGAATGTTCACAAAAACACTCATCAGCCTTGCTTCAGTTTTTCTCTTTGACTAATTTTGCGTGCGATCCTGTCCAATTCCTTTGCATCCTGGCCCAGATGTTCACCAAAATGTGCTGTGTTCCCATCCACTTGCCCATTTAGAGCTGTCCCTGCTCCTTGGGTGGTGCATGATTCTTGTCTGCTCATCTGACATTCTGCAGTGGGAGTGAGCTGTTGTTTGTTTTCCCCACACTTGTCTTCTGTCTCCTCTTCTTGGCACTCTTTGATGTGTCTGTCTAGGTGCTGTATTCAGAACATGCCCATAGTCAAAGGAGGGTGGGCTACTAAGGCAGCTCTTCCTATTAGAGTGGCCACTTGCTCTAAAAACAAGACAGGAAACAAATTGCCCATTCTGGCAGTGTTAAGAAAATAAATAAATAAAAAAAATGAGGGTGTTGGAGTAAAGGAATAGTTTTGTTTAAAAGTATAGGAAAAGGCAAAATAAGGCGCAACTTCAAACCAAAACTTATTTACTGAACTGTAGGAGGGGGCATTGATTTTTATTTACTTTCAAAGTACCAAGAAAGTTTGTTCTGCGCTTTTTTTCTAGAGAAATTTCACATTGCTGGAAGTTGCTTTCAGCAAAACAATTGGACCATTAATAAACTCTTTATTAGGATCTTTAAATCAACAAGGCCTCTAGGATCCTAGCTGAGGTCTAATTTGAGTTAATTTAGTTAAGAAAACATTACAAAATACAAAACTGCCACCTTCAACCAAACCACTATTGAATATCCCTGTCTGAGAAACCTGTGATGCATTACCACTGCCCTTCTTTTGCATAACCCTATCTGTCAGTGTAGTTAACTTCTTAAGGGCATTTGTCTGGGCTCCTGACTTTCAGCTTTGTAAGCATTTGCTCCCATCCTCTGAAGACCTGGGAGAGGAAAGGCACCTTACAGCAAACCCTTGGACTAGCTTCTGTAGCCTGTTCTGTATGTGATGAAGCAGCAATTTCTGCAAGCTTGGGACCTCACAAAATACAAAGCACCTTGATAGCAGCTTTTCAAGAAAAAGCTTTGTTGCATCAGAGTGTAGTTGTGGAGGTATGGCAAGAGGAGAGGAGCAGTGGTCACCTTCTACAGCAATTTGCACTGATGAATATATTGGCTGGTAAATGTATTGCTTGGCAATATTCAGAATGACTAAAACACAGCTAGTTATCGAGCTTCATTTGTCCCGTAAGACTTGTTGCACTTAATTTAGTAGGTGATGTCACTTTTTATTTTGGCCTTCACTCACTTCCATCATCTCTCCTTTTTATCATTTCTTACATCTTTTCTTGCCAGGCCTCTCACAGAGTAAATCATGCACAAGAGGAAAACTGCTTTTATAAGTAAACCACACTGAAAACAGAAACATATCACACTCCTGGGACAATTCTACAGTTTGTTCCTCATCTCTAAGGCTTGTCTCCTGTTGTATCGAGAAGAGACAGTTTGGGGGAATGTCAGTGGTTCTTGCATTTTCTGCAGGGCTGTTCTTGTTTTCCGTAGTAAGAACAGTTTTTCTTGTAAGATGAAGAGACTAGTCATTCTAAACTCAACGAGTGGTCACAAATAGCAACAAAGGAATTAAGTTTTATGCCTACAGCACAGAATTAGAGTGTGTTGAATAAGACCTTAGTAAGTCACATGGTCCATTCAGCAGTCCTGTGAAAACCTTTTATACCTGGTTGGTTCCAGGAATAATTGTTCTTAAAAAAATTTAATGCTCCCACAGCCCCTAGTGGCAATCTTTCAAATGTTTAATTTTCCTGTCAGTTAGATGTTAGGAAAAACATACTTTGCTGCTATCTTAGCTTGTTGTTTCTAATTCTATCCAGTGTTTATGTGGAAAGTAGTTTTTCTTTGTAACAATCTTTTACATATTTGAAGGCTGTTATCATGTCTCTCCTTAGTCTTCTTTTTCTTCAGACTAAACAAACCCAGTTCTTTCAATCTTTTTCTCATATGTCATGTTTTCTAGAACTTCAGGGGTTTTTTTTATTTCATTTTTATTTTTCTTTCCTCCTTCCCTGGACTTTCTCCAGTTGTTTCATACCTTTCTAAAGTGCGATGACCAAAACTAGACATAAGATTCTAACTAAGGCCATGTCTATGCTGACTAGTGGGGGAAGAATTGCTTTACCTGTCCTACCAAAGATCCTCTTGTTCTGTATGTCAGCCTGTGAAACTTGCCATTTAAATATATGGTTGGTGTATGTTTGCTTCCTGACACATCATTGCTCCAGACTACTTTCTGCAGAGCTTCTGGCAAGCAAATAATTTTTCCCTCTTGTATAGATGAAGTTTCCTATCAAAGTGTACATTGCATTTGTCTTTAATAAAACAAATAAGAAGAAATTCACTCTGTGGATTGCCCCCAAGATTTCTCAAGACCGTTTTATCTTCTGATAGTGTAATAGGGTTTCCAACTCCCTTCCTCCAGTAACATGTTCTTTAATAACAGTGCCATATAGTGCATCATGTAGGTAATAAATAACAGTGTTGAATACTGTTGGGTTCTGGACAAACTCTTTTTTCAATTTTGAGTATGTTTTTTTCAATAAGTTGTATACACTGGTCTAAGCTAGTTCTGAATGCACAATTTTTTCTAAATTGGTTATGGAAGTAGCACATAAGATGCTGTCAAAAACCTTGCTGAAGTCCAGATGCTAAGAGCATTGCTGCTTCTGTATTCCTTAGAGTTATTATGTTGTGAAAGAAGGGAAGCATGTTGTTCTGACATAGAAGTAGGCTTTTTCCTTGAAATGTGTATTAGCAGTTAGTAATCATAGAATCATAGAACAGTTAGGGTTGGAATGGACCTTAAGGTCATCTAGTTCCAAACCCCTTGCCATGGGCAGCGACACCTCCCACTAAACCATGCCACCCAAGGCTGTGTCCAGCCCAGCCTTGAACACCACCAGTGATGGAGCATTCACAACTTCCCTGGGCAACCCATTCCAATGCCTCACCACCCTTACAGTAAAGAATTTCTTCCTCAG
>JASSUY010030269.1:0-47181 GCA_032466535.1 Forpus xanthops
AATAAAAATTAAGAATAATCATTAATCACCTTAACCCCTAGGGATTTTACAAAAAATCAGTGATAATACAGGTATTGTCATTATACTATTGGAGAGTTTAATAAGATTTTAATTAGACATGAGAGTGTATGCCTTTTGTCAGGACATAGCAAGCTAAAGCACGATTTAAAAGTTCATTGATTTCACACAGTTAATTGTCCTCTTTTAACTATTAACAGTGTAATATATACTCTCTTACAAGTCTGAGATGTGCTTTTATAAAGCATTTAAATGTCCTCATCAAATATAAGCAGCTTTCCATAAAACTGGCAACTATTTGTAAAATTCCATCAACAACTAGTTTACTAGTTGTCGTCAAATAATACAGGGTTAAGCCTCATCTAACTAGGGACTTTTAAAGACAAACATATGAGTAATGCTATAACTAATAAATGAACCCCTCCAATGCACTCATTGTTGTGCAGAGAAGAGAAACTCCACTAAAAACTGTGACAAGCTCCTCAGTTCCATTGAAACAACACTTATTTGACATCATATCCCCATGTGCTCCTGAGAATCCCTGCAAAGTATGCTTCTACATGTTCATTCCAACCAGAATGGGCTTATAGGTACATTTTGTAGGAGAAGACAACTGGAAACAAGTTGTTTACAAGCTTTTTGTTCTAATTTTCTGAATGCGGCTTGATATCATGAATAGCTCTAGATTTATTTCTCTAACAGAAATGAAAGTGTAAGCATTCACCTATTATTCATAACAGGGATGCCTTACTACAAGGACAAGCTTCAAAAAAAAAAAAAAAAGAAAACCAAAAAAAACCCAAAAGAATAAGCATTTAATTGGAAACAAATGTACTATGATTGTACAGAAGCATGTCTTCTATCTTACATGCCCTACCAGTAATCACAGAAAAAGATTCTCCCAGTCTCAGATGGTATTTATATACACCCCACAAGTATTAATGTATGAGCAGTCTTGTAACTTTCATTGGATTCCTAAGAAATGAAACTTACTGTTTTATAGAAACCAGACCTTCTTCTTGGTTGCTCTCAAAGGAAGAGTTTTTGAGTTATACAAAATAACTCCATTAAGTGTCTTGCACTGGAGATGTGGCATTTATCTACCCACTGATCTTTTTGTTTTTTTTTTTTACTTTAATTTATCTTGCCTAAGAAACATGTTTTATAAGACTTCAAGGTAACTGTTTCCAATTTCATGCTGTACTCCAACGCTGTAGTACAGATGTTCTGACTGAAATTTAAACACAGGATGTTAATTTCTAGTAAAATAATTTCTTTGTGGCAAATCACATAAAAGCAGTGAGGAAGATAAAAGCTACAGATTTTGGTGGCCCTTAATAATTTTTATTAAAGTATTTTTTTTTTAATCTATGTGATTACTTGCTCACTCAGTAATAAGAACTAACAGATAATAGGGTTAAAAAGTATATTGAGAACCAGAATTTTTCTAAAATTATTTCTTCTGTTCAGTTAAAGAACACAAACACAAGAGTTTGCATCACGTGCTACTGATTTTCATGCTCAAATTGCATTGTGAAGCACTTGGATGTGTGCCTTGTTCGATGCTATAGCAATGCCCTATTCAGGACAGCACTTACATATGGGTTAGCTTCTTCCACTACTGTAGAGCTATAGTTACTATACTTTCAATTATATGTTCAGTTTCTTGCAATTGCATAAACAACTTAATTCTCAGGCTCCATGTCTATAATTTTCTGTTATTTTTCTTATCTTAATCAGATTCTTAAAAATATAAACAGCTAACATTTTGCAGTACCTATCCTGGCAAGAAACATTACACAGATTTAAATCTATGCAACATCAAGAAACAGAATAGTTTTTTTAAAATCAGAGTGAAAAAAATATAAAAAAGAAAAGTAATTGGAAACAAAAAACAAAACCAAAAAAAAAAAACCTTTAAGACAAGCAGCAGGTGTCATGCAAAAAATTTCAGAAATAAAAATAGAACCATAACAATTTGTCATTCTTGCTACTATAATAATCTTAAAACAGGAGAAGGCAATTTAAACCTTTATTTATAATTTCTGAGATCTTGGGTTTGGCAGCTGCAGTACCATATATCTTGTTTTTGAGGAACTTAAACGAAGGTGCCTTACAAATACTTAAACATATTTCAAAAATTAGTCATATATGTGAAATAAATCAGTACTCAATCAGTTATAAACATACACATGACAGTTTACAAGTAAAATAAAGCATATATCTCCTTCTATAGACATACTATATATATTGTTTGCAATCTATCCTTCATGCCATCAAGAATAGTTCCATGCTTAAGAAATGCAGGACTTATGCTCTTTATGCATTTCTGCCGTGGCTGAGACTCCACAGCCTGGGCAGCAGGAATCTTCTCCCTTTCAGCAAGCACACACCTGCAGAACTGACAAGGTGCAGTTAGCACGGCAGTCATGAAACGAAAACAAAGGCCCTGAGTCAGTAAAACATATTACTACCATCTCTCTTCTAGAGTAAGTTCCTGTGGCTTCAGGAGAACCCAAAGCAAAATATGTGCATACCCAGCATGAAGGAGTAGTGCACTTCTCCCTTCCTCTGGGCAAACATTGCTTCCACTCTGAGTCATGAAAACAAATAAAGCTTTTAATAAACAGAAAGGCCATACCCACTCACATGGAAGTATAATTGAAAGGAATAAAAATTATTGAATTATTGAATAAGATTCATTCATACTTTTCAAACACGTTCTTTTCTTTAATAACATATCAAATTGCAAACTCATATGTGCATTACTGCATGTTTCATAGAGATGGATATGCAGTAAGTCTGGGGGGATTTTATATTCCTGCTTTTAAATATGCAGAAATACAGGCTGAGAAAGTGTTCTTACTTAGCTAGGCCTCAGCAGATAGGAATACATGTAAGTAGACTTTCAGTAAGAAACAAAAATCAATCCTAGCTTCTAACAGGTTTCCTACATTTATAACAGGAAAAAGTGCCTTGTCTGAATGAACATCCGCTGTGAGCCATGACAGAGGGAAAAGATGTATTTGCTGGATATAAGCAAGAGTCAGCGCATCCCTCTGAAAGAGAGACTTTACCTTATTAGGAACCTTCCCTGGCCCCTAAAACCAGAAGGCTGATCCTGCAAGCTGAAAACCACCATAAGCAGTGTATCATGACAGTTAAAGGGGTATGCAGTTTGGGACAAAAGGGGTACACATTTTGGGACAAACAGGTAGTAATCTAGTAAGTGCTTATAGTGGTTAACACCATACTTACATAGGATGTTGACTTCCTAAAGAATCTACCAGGTAGATGTGAAGAGCCAGTTACTACTGGTGAAAAATGTATTTTGGCTCGCTTCTTTTGAGATTGGAGATATTATGTATGAAGGCTGACTGAGAGGATTCACCGCAAATGCTGTGAGGTGCCTTAGTGATACCGAAGGTCTTTTGGTAAATAATTAGGATATAAAAGAACATTGAAAATAGTAGTAATTATCTCTCTCTAGAAAAAGTGCATTAAATCCTTCTTAATCCCTATGAGAACATAAATTTAGGCCCCCTACTGTCAGTGCTATTATACTGGCATTAACAAGTCACATTAAAAAAATTCAGTTCCCAGCTTCAGAGGATTAGTGTTAACAACAAAAGACTTAAACACCTAGAGATGAATTAAAATCACAATAGTGAAAAAGTTGATTTTTCTATTTGAGGTGCAACAAAATGTATACATGAATGATATAATTTAAGAAGCCAAGCAAGAATCAACACTGCAGATCTATACAACAGTGTCTCATTTCTTAGGAGATAGAAGCTTAAAAGGAATTACCTAAATATTGCACTTATTATTTCACCCTGCCAGTTTAACAGAAGAAGCAACATGTATTTAAGTGATCAATATTACAAACAGGTGATGGGAAGCAGAATAGGAGTGCAGTGGCTGACAATGAAATCAGAGAATGTCATCTTAGTTAAACCTGACATAACTTGTAACTAAATTCTTGCAGAGAATATCTGGCATATTTTTCCCATTCAACTGTTCATGAATATTTTAAATTCTATTTTGTGTGCAATAGAGTTAAAATCTGCTTTAAGAGCCTTACACATTTTTATTACTGAAGAGTTTCAAATCTACATGTAAGAATACAAATGTATTTTTGAGAATTATTTAATAAAATTTTCAAATATGACATGGGAAAAAGGAATATCACTGTAATTAACACTTTATGGCTGCTAAGAAATATAGCTGTCATAGCCTCCTTTAATCACTGCAATCATGCTACGTATTTCAATTCCCTGTATTGCAACAACTACTTTTTTAAACCCACAGTTGCCTTGCAGGTAAAGAAATGGACAATGTGTGATGCATAATGTGAATGTCATACATAGAAAACCTAACCCCCTTTCCTGAATTTCTGGTATAACTAATGCTCGGTACTGATGCTACAGCCATAGTAAGTTGGATGTCGTCCTCTTATGTGGAGTCTGACAACGCTAAAATATATTTAACACATTTGGTCATTCGTTTATGGCAGTAAGATGGGCATTCATTTAAGCTCATGTGGAAAACTTTACTCATATTATTTTGAATCACAGTGGCAACTATTGAAATATCTAATTTGTCATTTACAAATGTCTTCCATTGTTTCACTTGAGTAATAAAAGTAGCAGCATCAGATTTATCTGAGACATTAGGAGAGAGAGAAATATCTTTTCAACCTATTCTGAAAAAGCCCAAGTCAAATGCCCACTGGGGTGAAAGAACATGGCAATGTGTAGATTTAAAATATCAATATTGTCTGCATAAAAATATTTTGGAACACTGAAATTTTCTAGCAGAAGTTATGTCAACAGCAGCAACAAAATCTAACCTTAGTAGTTGAGCTATCTTGTGTTTGCAGTCAAAGTTGCTGAAGGAAACTTAATTTATAATTTTAGGACAGAACATCAGGACATTTAATTTAGCATTAAAACAGACAAGGAGAAGGCTTTTAATTAAAATATTTATATTAGATATTAAGAAGTTCTTTACTGTGAGGACGGTGAGACACTGGAACACGTTGCCCAGAGACGTGGCTGCCCCATCCCTGGAAGTGCCCAAGGCCAAGATGGATGGGGCTTTGAGGAGCCTGGTCTAGCGGAGGGTGGTACGGAGAATGGAACTAGATGATCTTTAAGGTTCCTCTTCCAACCCAAATCATTCTATGATTCTATGATTCTATTTTAGTTGATTTAGTAGATCTCAAAATAAGCATTGTGTGCTTAATTAACATGTGTAAACAGACAAGAAGCAACTCTATAAAAATCAGACTTCTATCACCTTAATATTGCATATGTTGTTCTGCACCAGCCAAGCTATTGCATATCTCTGTAAGTGAGAGAGCAAACAGGTCATTGACTACAAAATAAAAATGATCACTTTCTATTCAATCATAACATTAAAAATATTCAACCCATTTATTCCTGAAATCAGTTACTGTGCCTTTGATATGAAAAAGTGTATTAACACTGGTAGTACAATCTTTTTAATGAAGACTGTCTGTGGTTACTGAATTATTTTCTTTAGAGAAAGTATAAAAATGCAGGTTTAGCCAGGAACTGCTGCAGAGCATAATGTTGCAGTGTGTTTTGAAATCTCACGTCACACCAACTATACTTTGTGATGTCTATTTGTTGTGATGGCTGGAGACCTGCTAACTGCGCTATTGGTTATAGTGTCTTCTGCAAGAGAATGACAAATATCAACTTGGTGTATGTATTAGCTAAAAAAGTTATCCAGAAAATTCTGAAAAAGCAACCTGCTAATATGGTAGTATGAGGAATACCTTCTAATGGCAAGCAAACAATTCACATGCAAATATTTGCTTTATAATTTAGACAATGCAGTAAAAGAGATAAAAGCAATTTGCCAAAAAATCCATGCCAGCGTCAAAAACTTTTTCACTAAGGTAGAAAAAGGGGAAAGTGATACTTTCACAAGTATCAAACCCACCCTCCCCTTCCTCATTTCTTGTTTGCTTTTCTTCTTTTTTTTTCTCCTTTTTTTTCCCTACTTTGCAGTTCATGTTACACCTGAAACAACATCAGCTATAATAAGCAGTAAAAATGCAACTAATTAGTACAAAATATAAGTACTTCTGGATAAGGGAGTAAAGGTTTCTTTTATTTCTGCTCTTGGTCAGCATTCTCATGAGTTAAGTAGGGAAATGGAATCCTGACAAAACTGCTATAAGGTAAGTGTGAAACTCAGTGGTAACCAGGCTGTTGCCTGTAAAAATGGAAAGATGCATTGAGTGTATTTTCTAAGAGATCTATTTTAGGTTGAAGAAGGTTGAGTACTTAACTAAGACAGGAATAGCCAACTGCACAACTACAGAACTAGCATCAGCTACTGGCATAGCAAATTTTCAGAAGAGAGTCAACTATAGCATGAAGAAAAGATAAATATTCCATATGACCTGGGTTCAACAGTAGCAGTCATTTTTCTCAGTCTTAGTAGCTGGAGCAGTACTGTGGTTTTGCCTTTCAGCCTGGGAACAATGCTGATAACACCGATGGTTTTAGTTGCTGTGCAGCAATGTTTACCCTGACCAAGGACTTTCTGAGCCTAATGCTCTGCGAGGGAGGAGGGGAAGCCATGAGGAAGCAGAGGCAGGACACCTGACCCGAACTAGTCAGAGGTATTCCATGCCACGACACATCGTGCCCACTATATAAACTGGAGGAGTTACCGGGCCAGGCTAGATCGCTGCCCAGGTCGTGCTGGGTATCGGTGGGTGGTGAACGGTTGTATTTTTTTCCCTTGTCATTTCCCTTGTCATTATTATTATTGGTGGTAGGAGCAGTGGTTTTGTGTTATACCTTAGTTACTGGACTGTTCTTATCTCAACCCATGGGAGTTACATTCTTTCAGTTCTCCTCCCCATGCTTCTGGGAGCTTTGGGGAGAAAGGTGGGTGGGCAGTGAGTGCAAGGCTGCATGGTTCTGGATTGCCAGATGGACTTCAACCATGACACCACGAAACCGTATAAATAGGCAGTTAAGAAAGAAAATCTGAAAGAATGTGGCTGCTTAAAGAAAAGGGGAGGGGGAGAGGGGGGCAATTATAACAGATACAAAAGGCAGTTGCAAAGAAAAGAACATTCTTTTCACTGTGCCCATGAACAAGGAATTATGAATTTAAAATGCAGCAATATGGATTAACAGTAAATATGAGGGAAAAGTTCTCGGGTAAAGACATAGAGAGGAACAAGAGTGTCTGGGGGCTGTTCTTCATAAAATCATAGAACAGCTAAGCTTGGAAAAGACCATCAAGTTCTCACCACCTTGCCACGGGCAGAGACACCTCACGCTACACGATGCCACCCAAGGCTCTGTCCAATCTGGCCTTGAACACCACTAAAGATGGAGTATTCACAACTTCCTTGGACAACCCATTCCACTGCCTCACCACCCTTACAGTAAAGAATTTCTTCCTCATGTCCAATCTAATCTTCCCCAGTTTAAGTTTGAACCCGTTGCCCCTTGTCCTATCACTACAGTCATGCACTGAACAAACTTTCTTTAGACATCATTTGCCTTCAATAGGGTCTGGACATACAAACCATGGCTGACTGATTTGAATTTGGAACAAGTGAGTAGGAAAGACTCCCAAAGCCCTCTGCAAAGAAAGCGTGGAATGAACAGATTGTGGATTTTTCCTAAGACCAAAAGCGCTTGATATATCTCTAGAATTTATGGCTGCCTGTCCTGGGTTCAGCAGTAGCAGTCATTTCTTTCCTCCTCTATTAGCTGGTGCAGCGTTGTGTTTTCGACTTTTGGCCTGAGAACAGTGCTGATAACACTGATATTTATAATTACGGCTTAGAATGTTTGGTCTGACAATGGACTTTCTGAGCCTCATATTCTGCCAGGGAGGAGGGGAAGCTGGGAGGACGCAGAAACAGGACACCTGACCCAAACTGACCAAAGAGGTGTTCCATACCACAGCATGTCATGCCAGGATGGAAAAACAGAGGGCAGGAACCCAGAAGAATTCAGTTCTCAGCTGGGTTGGGCTTGGTATCGGGTGGTGAGCAGTGGTATTCTCTTTCCTTGTATTTCTTTTGTCATTATTCTTATTGGTGGTAGCAGTAGCAGTTTATGTTATACCTTAGTTACTAGACTGTTCTTATCTCAACCTGTGGGAATTGTATTCTTTTTGATTCTCCTCCCCATCCTTATGGGAGCTGGGGGTAAAGAAAGAGGGAGGTGTGAGTGAGAAAACTGCATGAGTTACGGCTTAAACCATGACACTGCCATATGACCTCCAGAAAGGAGTTTATATTTCAGAGATATTAGGTCTAAATGGAAACCTGACTCTGAGCAGCTTCTTGAAGGATTAACAAAATTTGAGTGCACCCAGAAGAAGCCCAGAAGTTCTCTCAATTCAATCCTGTGGCAATAAAGGAAAAAGTTTTCCTTGTCAGCTTCTGGTGAGAGTCCTCATTTTCCCTTAAGCCATCTGTAACACATCTTCCTGTGCTTTGAGTATTTCCATTTAGTCAGACATCCTAGATCATATTTGACTAGAACATAAAAGGACTAAAATATTTATATACCTTAAGGACAGAAAGAGACATTATTGTAACCTATATTACAAGAAAAAATCATAAAGATAATTGGAAAAAGCACATGCCATTAACGTGACAACAAACTAAAAGGTACTTGCTACATGTTGTCATCAGGAAGTAGTTATTTAAAATGCAATTTGGCAATCGCACTTTCAATATGGCTTTTGTTTAACATTAAGAAATGCAGATTGCTTTGTCTCATATAAGAAGGAGGAAGAAGAAAAGGCATCCTGTTCTTCATTGGTTTTCATTGTGTGTTTGTCTCCCCAGGCCCAAGCTGCATACAGATTTTCTGAGATACATGGGAAATGACCTGGTGATCAACAGTTTCCAGAACAAGCCCAAATGTATTCAGCTTGCCTTAGAAAGATCAGTCCTAACATCAAATGAAATCCAGACTGTGTTCTACATACACAGTCCAGCCTCACAAGTGTTGGAGAGGGGAATGAGTTACAGTGTTGCATAGTCACTGAATTCCCCTCACCAACCTGAAAGCATCCAATATTCATTCAGTAAACAGCATCAGCTAGTTCAGTAGAATAAAAAAACTTTAAAAATAAAAGGCAGTCTTTGCATTCCTTTTGGGTTTTTTCAATAACCTTTTAGAGAGAAAAGAAAACCATCATCAAATTTTCTGCTTTCTTATACCACATTTTATTAGCTTTTCTGTAAGAGACCATTTCTTTCAACAGGCCAGCATTCCAAAATTCAACAGCAAATATGAGGCAAGGCTGAGAAAATGTTCAAAAGGCTATTCCAACTATGGCTGCTGCATTACTGTTTTCACCTGCTGTCTCTTCAAACACAGACCTTGTATGGAATAGTGGCTATCATCAGTAATTCAGAGTCAGGAAATAAACATGAAATTATGTATATTTCAGAGTAAAAAAAAAAAATAATACTTTGTGCAGTTCATAAAATGAGGGGCGTGGCAGAAATAAGAACAGGGATTCGACTTCATGTAAAATGAGATTCCCTACTGACTCTTAAGTATAATAAAGACTAAATATTGCCATATGCTTTCATACCCATTCATGATGGTTTATGCCTGGATCTTGAAAAAGCTTCCTTTATGGTTATCTACATGTATATACGTATATTTGGTACTTTATCTGCCATTATACTAAAGTCTGTTTCTTGCACTGGATTTTTTTTATGTATTTTAATTTTTTGTTTCCTCAGTCCAACAAAACCAAAAAATGTCACTTAAGGATTGCCTTGTTACTTCAGAAAAAAGGTGAAACATCTGTCAGCATGCCTGCTGCCCAGCTGAATTTGCCTTTTTAACGCTATTCACAGACTTGCTCAGTGAGACATTTGCATCTTTTTCCACATTTCTGCCCAAGTTGAGGTATAGGCAGTTAAATCACCCTTTGGATTTTTCCACAAGTTAAAAAATGAAAAAAAAAAAAAAAAAAATAACTGCAATTATCATGCAAATATTCATTTTGATTATATCTGATTCTGTATTGCTTTTTGCTGACTACCAAAAAAGTTCTCACTAAAGCAATTGCATTTTTCAGGCAAATGGAGGTATAGATTCTTAACACAACTTCTAGGGATAGTATTTGCTAATGATAATGTACAAGAAATTTACAACGAAAACACAGGCTTTCAGAAATGAAGCACTAGAATTTTGGACATAATTTTTCAGGTAAAAATACAAGAATTTGAAGCTTAGCATTGCAATAAAGAACACTTAAAATCTCATAAAGGCTTCCACTGACTTGAGTGGGTTTAGCTAAATCATCAGGTATTAAAACTGCACGCTTCTAAAATCAGCATTCCAGCTACATTTAAGAATATCTACATGACAGCAAGTTACACCCTGAAAATTCCATTTCATGATGACTTCAAACAACATTTTGGCTCATAAATCAATACCACATCAATATCATTGTATACTCATTTACATCTGAGGCACTGTAAAGAAATGGTTGATTCTCCCTCTACTAACTGATTACACAGAATTTATTTGGTAAATAGATTTCTCACTTGTATTCTTCCCCTGTGTCAAAAATAAGATTAACTAATACTCTAGAGGAGGGAAATTAAGAATTGTTTTTTTGCTTTACCTCTAATGTCAATTTAATGGATAGATTGTAATTTATTTTGAAGGTTCTATATATCACCATGAATTCCTTATCTGTCCACCAGAAGGCTTTTGAGATCAAACAACAGCTTTCTCTGAGGAATTTCCATCCCAAAGAGAATTGCTAGTGCATGAAACAGGATGAAAAGGTTGCAAAGCAAAATTGACAGTGAAAATTGTAGACTTTGGAACTAACAAATTGTTGTCTCAGTCACAACTGATCAAGCAAGTTATGCAGCATATTGGAAAAAATACATATTAATCAAAGTAGCTTCTTTAATTAGTGGTTAACTGCCATATGCTTGGCACCTTAGCACTGCAGGACTCTTGTGAAGCTTGGCTAAGTAAAAACCAGTAGCAGTTCCATGCCATTTGTTCCTATTGATTGTTAATCAGCAACATAACATCCTACAGAGCAGAAAAAAAAAATTATTCCTCCCCCAAGAAGTAAGCAGGTGGGACAATGCCTGAGGAGCCTCCAATTTATATTATGCTTAGGTAGCTATCAGGGTCTTATATGCATTGACTAATGAAATGGAAAATATTGTAATTATTTCAGTAAACTAACATCAATGGATCAGAAACTTCTGGTTGCAAAACATGATCATACTTAGAAAATATTAAAAAGCTCCAAGAGCTTACTCTCACTAGTGTTTGATCTTGATCTCATCATGCATTAAGCAACATCTGGTATGCAAAAGCATAGTCCTCTGTTTTCCTAAGAAATAGACATACAAAAAGCATCCCATATACAATAATAAACCCTTGGCAACTTTGAACCTGGGACCCCACATCTCCACTCCAGAAAGTTTTGGTTTTAGAAATGGCATAACTTTTGTTATCCTTCAGTGATTACCTTCCACCTACCAGTTCAAAGATGGGCTTTGAGCTTAGTTCACAGCAGAGGACCATGTTATTAATAAATGGGACAGAAAATGACACTTTCTATCACATCTAAATTAGACAGGTGTTCTTCAAACTAAGATCTCAGTTATACCTATATGTATACCTATTTAGGTATACCAATATACTCAAAATTGTAAGGGGTTGGGTGAGAAACGGATGATTCAATCCTCAATAATATTTTACAATCAAATTTCTTCCACAAAAGCAGTGTTAAAAATTCTTTAAATGCCCAGCATTGTATTCACCAAAAATATTCTAGGTACCCCTTTGAAGTAAGGATGTTGAGAAATTTGCAGTAAGCATTTTTTACAATCAACTGTGTACTTTAATTTTCAAAAAGCTTTAAAATTCCAGTCATTAATGTTTCCTTAATATGTCAGCTGTCTGAAGATGAAGAAAATGCCTCTCATCATTAAGTTTATTTAAAGAAAGGAATTGTGGGGTAGAATTATCTGTCTACTTCTCTCTGTGGAAGAAAAAGTGCAGTTACCAGGAGGATCACATATGAACCTACTCACTTCAACATCTTTATAAATAATCTGTGAAAAGATCTTGTGATGTGTAGATAAAAATTATTCAGGATCATCAAAAGGTAAACTGAATGCAAAAAGTTGTAAAAGCTTTTGCAATACTGACTGATGGGGCTGAGAGACAATATAGTGATAAAAGCAGAAGATGAAATTCAACATAGAAAAGTGCAAATTAATAGGCATAGAAAATTAACATTAGCATTTCATCTACAGTGATGAACACTACTGATAGGAATTCAGGAAGATATTTTGCCAACCTGAGACTTTTTAAAATTCAAAACTCCACCAAAGAAGGGCAAATAAAACATTTGTAATTGCTTTAAAAGAAATAGCAACTACCAGAATAATTTTACTCTTAATTAAACCATGATATGCATAACTTTGATCAGCCCATACAAAAAAAAACTATGCAAAAGAACTTGGGCCACATAAATCATAGAATCATAGATTGGTTTTGGTTGGAAAGGACCTTAAAGATCATCTAGTTTCATCCCCCTTACCACAGGCAGGGACATCTTCCACTAGAACAGGTTGCTTAAAGTCCTGTCCAACCTGGCCTTGAAGATTTCCAGGGATTGGGCATCCACAACTTCTCTGGGTAACCTGTGCCAGTGCCTCAGCACCCTCATAATGAATAATCTCTTCCTAATATCTAATTTAACACTCAGCAATATATTAATTGAGCAGCTAACCCTGGCCTTTCCCCTTTGCCTCTACTCATCTATAGGAAGCAACTAGCTCTACAGGTGAGTCAGCAGTTGCATGCCTGCAGTTTGTCAATGTATCCACAGTTAACAGATCTCCCACTCATAAACACATCTGTAAAGTTAACGAGTCCTCAGCTGAACTCTGTGTTTACACGATACTGGAGGTGTAAGGGTGGATGTGTAAGAAGAAAAGAAGAACTGGAAAGAAAGTTATAATTATTGATTATAATTACATACACTTAAGGAAAAAAAAAAAAAAACAACTTTTAAAACCTTTTTTATCAATCTCTTTATTTTCCCTATGAGGTGGAAGGCACACAGGTACACAAATTGATGGGCAGCTTTCCAGATCCATCTTAAAAACTTATGTGGTGTTCTCTATGTTGAGAATGGTCATTCTGCCTACAACAATGCGACTATGCGATCTGAGGGTGTGCTTTGGGCATCTGCTGGTACTTGGTAAGTCATCTGTAGAGCATCAGACTTGGCAGCCACCTCTTTGAATCAAAACAGATGATGCTCACTGACACCTTGAAAACCCTTAGCAAGCCATTGTATTTATTTAGGTATTTATGCACAGCTGGAGATACAGCTGATGTCTGTTCCCATTCCCTAAATTGAGAATTAATTTGTCTGGCCTAGACACACACAAAGTGATGTTTCCAGATCATTTGTCAATTGAAAAATATTTTCTTTAGTACAATTCTTACTCAAGAAATTGTTGATTAGTGTCTTTGAGCTGTGTGCACAATATACCATTTTCTCTTTCATTGAGTCATGGATGAGAACATTAGAAATGTTATGTTAAGCCCTAAACTTCCTTATTTACTATCTTTGTTCCTCTTATTCTCACATCTTCTCCTGCCAGCTACTAGTAAATCTAATTTGTCTCTCTCCCCAGGCATATACCAGGATTTAAGGCAGCAAGGATATTAAGTTGACATGCGCACAGTTCTCCAAATTACTGTACAGCTTGATGAAAATTTCACTGCTGATGAACTTCACAGTTATGAAACATACTACTGTAATAATTCTATCTCAATCCAATCTGGTGGTAGAGTCAGCTGAAAATCTTTTGATGGGAGAGTCGTATGTTGGAACACTGACTCCACAGTACCTGAATGCTCTACAGCACAATGCTGACTCCATAAAAAGCTTTAATATAAATAAGACAAATGATTTACTGATTAATTGCACTTCAACAACCCCCTGACTGTGGAGCTAAGCAGCTTTGGTATTTTGCTGAATGAGCTCTTCAGTTACCAAGCTCCCATCTGGACCTATTCTGGGAAAGGACATTTCTTCCAACTTTCCTGCCTACAGACCAGAAATTCCAGTGGCACAACTTTGTCTGGGGTGATAGTGATTCAGAAAAAAACAAACAAACTAGGAACCTGAAAGATTAGTGATAGTAATAGAAAAGAGCAGTAAAAATTGGCCAGCAGTATATAAATGGACACTCTGAGAAGTGAAAGGAAGCAACAGTGTTCATAGCAGTTACTGAAAATAATTGGTTCCATGAAGGAGACGAAGAACAGAACATCTTTCTACTCTCAGTCTAGTAAAACTTTTGCTACTGACTTTAGGAATTACAAGGTTTGATTTATTTCTTCCACAGTGAAAAACTTACAGGCATAGATCACCACATGCATCAGTAGTGCACCTGCTTAGAGTCTCCAAGGTACAGACAAGGTGGTAGGTCTTTGCAGGATCTAAACCTCAGTGAATGACTAATGCAATGGGACCAGGGGAGATAGGGGATTCAGCATGGTCCACATCATATAACCATTTTACCTATGATTGGTATTTACCCAGAGTAGCATCAGAGAACTTATTTTGGCAGGTTGTCTTTTCCTCCAGCAGCCTGGCTTTCTTTTATATTTATTCCTTTCACATTTCCTACCCTCCAAAGGGCAAACAAGACAGAAGAATTGTATCATTACAGAAGGATTATCTAAATGCTGTGTCATTCTAGGAAAACAGCTTGGTACTAGTGTTTTATTTTCCTTCCCTACATGTATTGTTTTGTTTTCCTTCCCTACATGTATTGCATCCACTGCAGTCTGGCAGGAAACACAAGGCAGACATAAATGCTCTCTACAGTGCTAAAGAGAGGGTTTTCATTTCCATTAAGTGAAAGTGTCTAGATCCAAAGCAAATTGTTTGTCAGAATGCTAGCTTGCTAAGTAAAGCAACAATAAGTCATGTAGGTCTGCAATTGTGCCATTGCCACCAGTTCCACAGGCACAGGGTGCTGGCTGGCAATGAAAACACTTGCAGGAAGAAAAGAGAACTGGAATAAAAAAACATCAAATAAACAAAAGAATTCAAGCTCCCCAAAGTATAAGACCCATATTTAAAACATAATCAGCAGACTGCATATGCAAACCTTGGGTGCTAATACTGAGTTTGCCCAGTCTTTTAAGATTGATTATGGGACAGCAGTAACTGTTTGGTAAGCTTTCTTTTTTAATAAAAGAACTCATACTTTGGTATTTCAGACAAAACTGACAAAACTCTTCTCTCTCCAGTAAGATTTCTTAGTGTTTCAGGTTTACACTTCCAGTTTTGCACTGCCAGAAAGAAGGAAAAGAATTTACAGCAGGTTTTTTAAATTACCAAAAAGTTTGGAGAAAAAAGGATTTTGTAACATGCAACATGTTTCCAGTTGACTTAAGCTACTCGTGTAGCATCAGCAGAAATGAATGTGAAACACAACAGAACCACAAAGAGGGAAACTGACTCATAATAATTCAGAAAGTCTAATTTGAGACATATTCAGATAGATACAGAACAATGTAATAAGCTGTCTTCAACAAATCAGCTTTTCCCATCCCTGTTAAGTTCTTTTACTTAGAGAAGGAAAGTATTTTATTTTTATTAAATTTTTGCACTTGCTGTTCATTTACTTCATGATTTCATAAATTTCTTGCAATTCCATCACTGTATACAGTGAAGGAATAAAAGTTCTCTAAAGCATAGAACTTGCTTCATGCCACACTATCCTATTTTCAGCTCAATTTTTTATCAAAAATTAAAAAAAAAAAAAACAAAACAGTAACTTCTCCAGACAAAACCCCACACATGTTGAGGTAATTTTTATGAACTTCCAAGCATGAAAGAATTTGAAAATCATCTGTAAAGTTCATTTCCATGTCAGTTTTCCTTCTCTTTAGATCAGTAAGTATACAATATATAATTCACTGATAAATCATTACGTGACATAGGTGTCTTCAAGTGGGCATTCTACTGTCATCTCTCCAAATCCCTGATGTACTGCACTGATTTGTCAATGGAGTTACAGTTCTGACCCTATTTTCATGCACAAACTGGCCTTCAGTGTCATTTAGTAGCACTCCTCTTCAAATACAGTTAAAGAGACAAACACAGTTACTGGTAAGGGGACATACCACCTAGGCAAGTGATCTTAAGAAGGTGAAGGCTGCTAGTTAACATTGCAAAGCATACACAGATGTTCTTTTCTCAACTCTGTCTCTCCATGGTGATAATGGACAAGTGAGGACAAGAGTCTAGGAAAATGTATACAGATTGAGATTACTTCTTCCATTAATCCCAATGAGATTTGCATAGCTTTAATCTCCATACAGACCACTAAAACTGGGCCTCCCCGTCACTCCAGGTTATTGCATCGGCTAGGGAAAGTTTTATCTTTCAAGCTGAAGTGGACAAACAAAGCAGAGATCTAACTTTTTGTCCAGGCTCCCCCTGTGAATCCCTTGCTGTCTGACATTAATGCCTTTTGCCACACTTCCTAACAATTCATCAGCTATACCAGTTTCAAATGTGACGCAAGGCTTGGGAGTATATATACTTGCACAAACCTTTGGTTCTAGAGACAGCGAAAAAATATTTATCGCCTGCTTTTGCCAAAGATTCATATAAGAAGTAATACTGAAGAAAAAGATGAAATATTCAGGTCTGAAGATAGGCTTGTTCAACTTCATAAGAATTAAATGAACTGATCTGTAAGGTGAAAATAAAACCTCCATTGTTACTTCAAGAAGAATATTTATAGGATAAAGCAAATAAACTTCTTGTCCTTAAGGCTGTTGAGTGAGTAAAGATGGTCTGGGTAACAGGCAATAGCAGTCCAGAAATGCACTTGCTATTTTGAAAGTTCAAAAAAGATTTTTTTTTTTTTTTAATTACTCTGAATAGCAGAAGAAAAAAGTATCTTGAAAGAAATTCCATCAATTCCATCCAAACAAAAAATAAAACAAGCAAAAAAAAATGAAGGAAAGCTTTACCTGGCAGGTATTTCAGGAAAACTCTTCACAGGGTGATTACAAAAGACTACCATTAGAAATGCTGGTGCTAAAAATATTAATACAGAACATGATATAATATCCCATAATTATTAAACTGTCATATAGTTGCCTGGAGACAAGCTTAAGGAAACATAGAACTAAATCCATCCTTTTCAATGAACACTTTATCTTACTTAAAGTAATTATGAAAATTTTGCTAAAAGCCAACTCTGTGTTGTTACAGACAAAATAATTTCTTAGTAATAATTGTGTTACCATACTTAAGCCACAAGGACAGGGGCATATAATGCAAAGAATTGCATTCATGCACATATAATTTATTCCATATTAAATCTAATATTGAAGCAATTAGGTATATGTGCTATACAACTGAATTAACTAAGGAAGTGAGCGGGGGGGGGAAGTCTACCTTTGGATGTTTTCTATCTTTTCACTATAACTGTTAGCATTTAATTACTGTGTGAGATTCCAAAAAAAATTAATTGGACATTAAAATACGAGTCTTTGTCCAAAATACTTTTTTTCTGGAACATAAGCTGAAGGACTGCATTTCTCACTAAGCATTCTGATTTTGGCCCAGGTTTATCTTTTTTTTCACATAGTTATAGTACTTTATACTTTGCAAGCACAGATATTATTTAGACACAAATCATGCACAACATGGACTCCAATGTCCACTGCATGAACAAGGATGAAAGTGCCCTGAAAGTAACACTGAATCAACTGTAAGATCTATTGATCAAACCACAATGATTTAAGCACAGGTGCAGAAATTTGTTTTCCAAAATTCATCAGACCTTCAGACCCACTACCGTCATGCTTATGTCAACACATAGAAATGCTTTCTGAAATGTAGAATCAACACCATTTTTTAAAAAAGCATGAGTGTAGTGTAACTTTGTCATCTCAGAGAAAAGCTTTTGTAGTCTTCATATGTATTTTATTTTACTGTCAGTTGTTCTTTCTGTAAGAAGTGTTATCTTATACATTTATATCTTATCTCATATAACTATTATTTCTAGAAATGCCTCATTCACTGACAAGCAAAAATGGCTGTACTCCAGCCACATCATAGGCCGAAAATGGAAATCCCCAGCCAGCAACAGATTGCACAAACAGAAAATACTTGGACAGGCACACAAAAAGTTGTCACATAAATATGTACCTCTGAAGCAGACAAACCTTGAAAAAAGTGAATTCTGGTCTGGTCTGAAAATAACTTTAATACTGACAAAAAAGGACAGTGAAAAAGAATTAAAGGAGAACATTATCTTCACTCTGACACCATGAAATGAGAGAATCCTTCAATCAGAAAGGAATATCACAAAAATTTCCAAATTTATACTTTGTCTAACAATTAATTAATTAGTTACACAATGAGACATGATAGGCATAAGACAGGAATTTGGGCTGAAGACAGTTTGAAAGCAGGAAAGGATTTGAAGACTGACCATCCCCTAGTCCCAACTAGGTCAGCTAAGTAGCACTGTTTTGAAACACACCAAAGTCAGTTACCATCACATCAATAAGTGTTATGGTTAGAGTTAGCATTAACATTTTATACAGTTTTTTGTGTTTAATGACATATCTATCCTGGAGCAGTGAAAGTTTCATTGCAATGTAGAATGTCTCTTATTCATGCCAGTAAAAACATCCAATCGGACCTTAATTTTCCCAAATTATGTGTTTCCAAAAGGGCAACTAAGACACTAATCAGGTGGAAGATAATGCGCTCAGAGGTGAAAATTGATTGTTATTTGCATTTCACTTTTACTAAATGCCAGGATATCTACACAAAAGTATATGTTAGACCAGTAAAGTTATTTCCTCTTCTCATATTTCTATGTTAGATGGATTGTGAATCCTTCACATCCTGGCCAGCTCATCTTTTTTAATCCTTTACTACAATGACACTAAAGAGCATCATATGCCAAAAAAAAAAAATGCATGGTGCTATTGCTCCTGTTCAAAGTTTAAAATAACAATATGCATCAAAATTTGAGATTCATGTGATCTTTTTTTAACTTTCCTTACTTCCACTAGACTTTCTTTGACAATTCTCCCATTTTTCCTACTTCTTCCTGTTCGCCACCCTTGGTTTTCAAATACTGGCAATTTTCCTTCTTATCGATGTCCTTTCCCCCCACGTTTTCTCAGTTCTTGTGCTAATTGTTCCGAGTGTCAATTTCACCCTCTGCCAACACTCACTCCTTTCCAAAATTTTTGTTATGGTCCCTCAGTTTCCCAGTTTTATATTAGCACTTTCACAACTAAGTCTTATTTTTCTCTAACCACTCATCTCACCCTTCTTAATCTATCCCAGTCTTGTCACCAGTTTTCCCTCCTTCCTATGTGTTCAATAATTGCTTTTAAGAGTTTAGTCTCAGAGAACTTCTCACCTTACAAAGCAGACAGCACTGAGGAAGCAGAGAAGCTGAAGGGGAACAGTGACTTCTGAAGCAACTGCTAGAGCCTGTCATTCAAATGTCACCTCTTTTAAGATCTAGTTATCAGGAACACTAAAATCACATGTTTCGTGGCTTTTCATTTCTCTCATTTTTCACATCTTCAAAGAACAATAATACAGCCCCCTCTTACCTGGAAACTAAAAAGTAAATACACAAAACTATTTATATTATTTCTTCTTTTGGATTTGGAGAAGGCTGAGGTTCTTAATGACTTCTTTGCCTCAGTCTTCACTGGAAATTCTCTGACCACACCATCCAAGTCTTAGAAGGCAGACGCAGGGACTGTGAGCATGAAGACCCTAGGCCCACTGCAGGAGAGGATCAGGTTCAAGACCATCCTAAGAATCTGAACGTGCACAAGTCCATGGAAACTGGTGAAATCCAACCACGGGTCCTGAAGGAGCTGGTAGATGAAGTGGCAAAGCTGCTGTCCAACATATTTGAAAAATCTTGGAAGTCAGGAGAAGTTCCAGATGACTGGGAAAAGGGAAATATAAACACCATTTTCAAGAAGAGGAAAATGGATGAGCCCGGGAACTACAGACCAGTCTGCCTCACCTCTGTGCCTGGCAAAATCTTGGAGCAGTTTCTCCTGTAAAGCATGCTAAGGCATATGAAAAACAACAGGGTGGTTGGTGGCAGCCAGCATGGCTTCACTAAGGAGAAATCCTGCCTGACCAAACTGATGGCCTTCTATGATGGGGCTAGAGAACTGATGGACAGGGGTTGAGTGGTAGAGCAGTTAAAGTCATCTGCCTGGACTTGTGCAAAGCATTCAACACTGTCCCACATGACATCCTTGTCTCTAAGTTAGAGAGACATCAATTCGATAGGTGGAGCACTCGGTGGATAAAGAACTGGCTGGATGCAAAGAGTTGTGGTCAATGCAAAGAGTTGTGGTCAGTAGCTCAACGTCCAGCTGGAGACCAATAATGAAAGGTGTCCTTCAGGGATCAGTGTTGGGAGTGTTCTTGCTCAACATCTTTGTCAGTAACATGGACAGTGGGATTGAGTGTGCCCTCAGCAAGTTTGCTGATGACACCAAGCTATGTGATTCACTTGATGTGCTGGAGGGAAAGAATGCCAGCCAGAGGGACCTTGACTTGCTTGAGAGGTGGGCAGATGACAACCTTATGAAGTTTAACTATGCCAAGTGCAAGGTCCTACACCTGGGTGGGAGCAATTCCAGCCACAGCTTCAGGTTAGTCAGAGAAGAGATTTGCAGCAGCCCTGAAGAGAAGGGCTGAGGGGTGTTGGTCGATGAGAAACTTAACATGAGCCAACAGTGTGCACTTGCAGCCCAGAAAGCCAAGCGTATCCTGGGCTGCATCAAGAAGAACGTGACCAGTAGGTCAAGGGAGGTGATCCTGCCCCTCTACTCTGCTCTCATGAGACCACACATATAGTGTTGTATGCAGTTGTGGTGTCCTCAACATAAAAAGGACATGGAACTGCTGGAACAAGTCCAGAGGAGGGCCACTTTTTCATTGTTTAGTTTTAAAATAACCACTTAATAAATACCAGCATTCAAGTCTTGAAGGATATTGTTCCATTTTGGTCTTAATAAATTACATAATCATCTACATCAGTCAAAGAAATTGCCAAAGGACAGTATCTGTCAAGACCATATATTTCTCTCAGATCTTGTGGTGACATAAAATTACCAACATTTAAGAGTGCCAGATGTCACTTGTGGCTAAGTTTAACTCCTTATTTTTCCTTTACTTTACCTACCACTGTAAATCTGGAGTAAATAATTCAGACTTTGATGTAATTTGAGTAAAACTGACATGAAAACCAGCCAGGGATAATCCACTAATTGCTGCATCTTGCTAACAGGCGTTCTGTGACTGTCCTAGGGATATATCTCTAAGTGCAACTTCAGAGGAAATATGAGCATTTCTTCCTTGGCACTGTGTTTGTATTCTTATGTTAGAGCCTGTCCTTAAGAGTTAGAAATAAAGGTCAACAAACCACAAATGTGTATAGTTTTTTTTCTCTTTAAGAACAAACATGCTTATTTTTCCTATTCATAGACTAGTCTGAAATGCAGAAAACTTTGGGTTTCAGTTTTTTCCCTTTTCATTCTTTTGCCTTTCCATGTGGTAGCCAAAAATTAAGCAGAGACATAAAGGAAGGTGTTATTTCTGACACTTTATAATTTAATTGTTGAATTAATCAAAACATTACTAATTTTTAATTCATTAATTTATTATTGAATTGCTAATTCAAATAGCAGCAACAACAACAACAAAATATTCTGAGTCTTCAAATATTAATAAATTTCACATCAGTCTTAAGATCTCATCTTAAGTCTGTAGTCTCATAGGTTTTAGTACAGAAGTGCAAGTGCAACTTGAATACATCTGGCAGCACAGGTAGAGCAAATTTGATTCTAACCACAAAACCCTGAAGATGCTTTTGTACATCCCTATAGGAGTAATCAGGAGCACAGCTTGACCTTGTGCGACTTAATTCATGCCTTAATCATGCTCTGATTTGTCACTCAGTAGTTTCTGCTCCCAAAATCCCTGTGTATTTGGAAGCCTGGCAGTGAGATTAATTTTGTAGACAGTGCCTTAATTTCTCAACCACTGAACATGCTTTACTCTTTAGGATCAAACCCATTAGTGTCCAGAGCCCCATATACTCCTCACAGACAAGCAAATAACTTCAGCTAAGGCTCATACTGAAAAAGCCCAAGGTGTACTTTTCAGATCATCTCTTTGTATCCTCATGTCCAGAAATTTTTACACTTATGATATATCCATTAAAGGAGACTTTCCCTTTAAGGTCCTTGTGAACACCCAGGACTCAATAAAATAACTGAGTTAATTTCAAGATATTAGCCTTTAAATACTAGTTAGCCTCACCCATAAAACAATACAAGCAGCTGCAGTATATTTTTTTATTTTCTTGGATAATCTTTTTCTCATATATTTTATTATCCATTTTCACACATTCTACTTCTAGCACAAAAATCCACTGCTGAAAAAACAAATGTAAACAACCTTTTTAGCTGGATGATATAATACTATAATCACACTCTACTGCTCTGCAATTAAACTATATGTTTTTGCAATGAATACTTAATTACTCTTTACTGAAAATGCATCAATAGATGTGAAATACATCTTTTGTTCTCAATAAAAATTCATTTGCTTATGTTGTAATATTCTTCACAGAATTAGGTATGATTCAGTACCTACAGAATTCAGTTGAAAGCCTCTGACTGATGATTTACACCCAAATTGACGTTGGCAAAATAGCCAGGTCTTCCCCCACTTCAGAAAGCCCTGATGGAGTAAAAAGAAGAGAAAAAGAGGACAGGGTCAGGGTGGAAAGGTTAAAAAAAAAAAAAAAAAAATAGATTTTAATGGTATCTTGCAGATCAGTTTCCTGAAAAAAAGAATACTTCCTGGGCTGTATCAAAAGGACTGTGACCAGCAGATAGAGGGAGGTGATCCTGCTCCTTTACTCTGCTCTTGTGAGACCTCACTAGGAGTATTGTGTGCAGTTCTGGGGTCCTCAACATAAAAAGGACATGGAACTGTGTTGTAACAAGTCCAGAGGATGGCCAAGAGGATGATCAGAGGACTGGAGCACCTCCCATATGAAGATAGGATGATAGAGTTGGGGCTGTTCAGCCTGGAGAAAAGAAGGCTGCATGGAGACCTCATAGAAACCTTCCAGTATCTGAAGGGGGCCTATAGGGGTGCTGAGGAGGGACTCTTCATGAAGGACTGTAGTGAGAGGAAAAGGGGTAATGGGTTCAAACTTAAACAGAGAGAGTTTAGATTGGATCTGAGAAAGAAATTCTTTACTGTTGGGATGGTGAGGCACTGGACTGGGTTGCCCAGGGAAGTTGTGAATGTTCCATCTCTGGCAGTGTTCAAGGTAGGGTTGGACATAGCCTTGGGTGGCATGGTTTAGTGTGAGGTGTCTCTGCCCATGGCGGGGGAGTTGGAACTAGATGATCTTGAGGTCCTTTCCAACCTTAACTATTCTATGATTCTATAATTCTACTTGGCAGACTTAAAGAATGCCTAGGAAATGGAAATAATAAGGAGATTCACTAAAAAAAAATCACATATCTGAAGACAAAAGAAACAAAGAAAACAAGTCAGTGCATGCCACTACTGAAAAAACAGTTATTTCTTCTATTTCTGGAAGCTAATTTCTGAGATTTCATGCAGCACTTCTTTGTAAGCTCACTGCTTTGCCTTTGCTTCAGTCGTATAACTGATCAGCCAAATGACATAGCTGTGTCAGTGCATGAGTGAGTTTCCTGGCAGGAGAATTGTGACTTACTAAACGCGAAACATCTAGTAATCATTGAAAAAAATATAAAACTCATATGAAAAAATCGGAAACAGATCCTTGACAGTTTCTATGAACATATATCTTTGGATTATAAATAAAAAAGATGCCAAATGTATGGGGTTTATTCCATTTATCTTTTGATTTGATTAGAAAATAATGAATGGTTTATCTTTTCTGCTCAGTCAGTTCAAGCCAGCACCAAATAAAATATCCGTAAGATATTCTATATTTATGTTATGTTTCTTAAACTACCCATTTCTTGGTCTTTCCACATTGCCAATCCAACAAAGCATTAACATTTGCATTTAATTTCAAAACCTCTGAGAATAAACACTTTCAGCTCTGAAATTCTGTTCCAAATGGAGCTCATGGTAAAATACTGAATGACTCCTTATGAAAAGCTTCCATAGTATTTCAGACGTTGACATGCTCACTGAATTTATTTATAAGTAGTGGTAAAACAAGCATTTTCACAAGTATTGCTTGGAAAAAAAGAGATATGTCACTATTCTGAATGACCACAAATGAAAATCAAGAAGTTTAGTTATCGGATTTTATTTGAAATATTCATTCTATGATTGTACAAATATTTTATTTATTCAGCAATTCCTAGCTCATTTTTCCAGATACGCATCAAGAATGCATGCATTCATATGAATGAAGTAATAAAAAACAATCATAAAGACTGTTTAGACAATTATAAGCACTCTAAAAGAACTATGGTGTGTTATTAAACAATATGAGTCAACAAGATTCAGTGTTCTTGGGATTAAAAACAACTAATAACTTCATGTATAATCAACAGAAAGCTCTAGGAATATCCAGTGTGCCATTTAACTTGCTTTATACTTTCATAAAGTCTACCTGAATGCTATTTTATTGGGGATTTACAGAGATTTCAACATAATCAGTAACTAGATGGCATTACAAGCCGTAGCAGAAGCTTCTTCACACTGCTCCACTAGCTTCATGCAATGCTTACTTAGAGAGACCTTCAGGAAACAAAGGGTAAATCAGATCTTCCCTTTCTCCTTGAGACAACCAGCAATGTTAATCAGAGGGGAGATGCATTTTCATTTGGTAACAGAGCAAAAGCACACAAATTTTTCATCTTAATTAGGTGACCAAACAGCTTTTGCTTATTGAAGCTAAAGAAACAAGGGTATTTTGGTGCAGTAGGCCAACCTCAAGCCACCTTCTTCAGCACAGAATTAGTCTAATTCTGCTAGATTAAATTGTCAGCATGTATAAAATGCAAACATCTGCCAAGACTATGCTAAGAATTCATCTACTAAACTGGTTTACATTACTTATTAAGAAATAATCTTTCTTGTACTCATTTTTTTTTTTATCAGTCATTCAAATCTGCTTTTTTGTTTTACCTGCTTGTTTGCTTGAATCAGAAGAGGACAGTAACTATAGCAGCAAGTGAGAGGGGGAAAATGTCCTTGTTTTATCCACCCATTTGTGTCCTGTCAAAATAAATTCCATCCATCTTATTATGTTAATGTCATATCACACACTATATGACAGTATTTAATATAATTTGAATGTAACTTGACACATTGAGTCATTGCAAGGCAGCAAATACATACTTTTCAACCCCCACAATCTGCCATCATTTTTTATATGCATGTAGAAAAACATACCACTCTTTAGCAAAGCAACACTCCCAGGGAGCTCAGGTGTAGTACGTAAGGTTGTAAAGCTACTCCCTAGCACAAAAATGAACTTACCTGCACGATGAAGTCATTCTTTCTCCCTAAAAAATATCTACAGTGCAAATCATAGAAGGAGATGCTTTCATATACTACTCTGCCAGCTTGATGTGACTTTTACACAATGTCACCTTAACAACAGTGCTATTTTCAGGGGAGATGCATTTTCTTTAGTACCATACCAAAAGTGCACACTCTTTTCAAGGTGACAACTGTGCTTGTCAGCTGCTTTCTCTCATGTGATACTGACCTTCATAGCGTTTGGACCAAAAGACTGAATTTGTCAAGTTTTTAACAACGAAGATACTATGAGGATATTTGGTACAAGATCCTCACCTGATAGAAACCTGCTTTGCACACTGGGGTAGCCATGCCACTTCTATGCCTTTTGAATTTATGAGCATCTTTGACAGTTTTAGCTAAAGAAAATGCAGTCTGTACATTATGCTTGAGCAATACATGCATACTCCATGAGCCTATATACCACAGTCTTGAGTGGCCTAGACTAGAGTGTAAGCCCAGCTAGATGAATAGCCAGCTTAATAACTAAATATCTAGAGTTTGTAATACACAGAACTCCAAATGTAAAAGAATGGAAATGTAACAGAAAATGAGAAAGATCTGTAATGAAACCTCTGAAAAAGATGACAGAAAAAGCAAGAATGAAAAGAAAAAAATCCCAAAGTCAAACTGAATTAGACCATATTAGGGAGATCAAAATGGGTGAACAAAAAAGTCATTAGTGGAGTACTGAATCATCAATCTGGGAGAAATTTTACTCCATACTTTCATTAATCATGTTAGCCTGAAACACTGACACAAAGATGTGTGGCATCACCAGTAAGCAAAGAGAGTAACTGGAATATCATGCAGGTCTTAAAGGATGTCTACTTCAAATTGGTCACCATGTAAATGGCTGGAAATAAAAATGAAGTATCAAGACTTAAATTTATCAATACATCAGCCATTATGACATTGATCTGCCAGCATGGTGCTACCAAATAAGACAGCAAGAGTGCATCCAGAGATATATTCAATAAAAATAGGAAAATACCGAAGCTATTGGTAAGATCTGATCCAATGTACTGCTCTGATCACACATTCCCAGAACATGAATCTAAGCCAGACCTGTCCTTATAAGAGTGATTATTTGTTTCTAATTAATTTGTAGAATCTGTATGATTTCAAAACTGCTTTTTGAAAAACAAAGGGAATAATGAAAATAAAGCCTTTAAAACATGTTAAGCCCTCACAAGAAGCTAAACAAACGCTCTTCCCAGACAGCACTGCAAGATGTTTTACTGAATTCACAGTTAGCTCCTTTGACCAAAGACAGCTAACATATAATAATTAGGGCAAAACCAGCATGACTGCTGTTTAACTGAGTCATTAAGAGCAACAAATTGATAGGCTTATTCTATTTTTGTTTTCTATTTTTCTGCTTATGAAGATCTTGGGGTGCCAGTAAGATATGTCCTGAATTTAAATATTTTCAATTGAGTGGATATTTCATGGAAGAAAACTAAAATCTTTTAGCATTAACAGCAAAGTAAGTAGTCAATAGATGAAAAGAATGGCCCTTAAAGGAAAATAATGCAAGCTATTAAAACACTATTTATAGGTCCAGATGAAGCACAGCAATACAACTTTCACACTTAAAAAAAATATAAATCAAAAAAAATCAAAGTCTAGTTTGCATTCTGATTTGGAAAAAAAAAAAAAAGGAACACAGTATTGAAAAGAAGAAGAAAAAAAAAAAATGGGAAGAAAAGTCGGTATCGTTCTCCAGAAAGGAAATACACAGAAGTTTGGAACAGAATTACAGTTAACAATTTAGTCATTTCACAATGTTTCATTTGGCATGATAATGCTAAAAAGGGAGACCTAGCATACGTGAAGACAGAATCTAAGAACAGTATTTCTGTGGCTCATATATAAAGACACCAAGAAACCAGGTTTGGGGGTTTATTCTTATTTTCCTTACTGCTTTGTATTCCAGTGCTACACTTGATCCCAGTACCGACTTTCCCACCCTCCATCCAGACAGACCCTGTCCTGGTGCTCTGAAAGTTCATGCGATTAAGTGTACCACAGCGCATGAAACATATGTATGAAGCATGTCTGAGGTGTAAGAAGAGGTAAGGGCTCAATCTGTGTTATTTCATGGACAAGGCATAACAGAAAATTACAAAACATCCTTTCAAAGTCATTGGAGGAGCCTGAAGTGGTAGGTTCAAGCTACCATCCAGCTCCAAAGTTAATTCAGTCTTTGGAGATAAGCCTACTGGACACAAATTATAAATATTAAACACCAAACGAAAAAGAACTACAAGGATATAGTAAGATAGAAGGAATCTGGAGTTCTTGCTATACCTTGGGTTACTGGCATTTACCAGCATGACACTGTTACATGCTTAGCATCTTCTCTTCCCTGTCCAGAGAACGATTGTTCTTAACGCTCGTTCTTTGCTTGAGCTGACAAAGATTACTTAAAGATATTGAGTTCTGAAGGCATTACTTGTCCTAAATAAAGGTTCTTCCTTTGAAATGTATCTGGTGCATTCTGGGGAAGTTAATACTAAACTACTGCCTTTTAATACTTTTCATACTCAGTAGCAGTGTCCACTTCTGTGTGCCAGACTGCAGCTGTCTGCAATGATTTAAGAAAAATTCAAAACAGGAGACATTCTTTGATTGATGGGCAAAAAACATATGAAAATCCCTCCTGATGCAATGCTGGAAGAAGAATTCCTTCCAGTGTACATTAATAAGCAGGGATCAATCAACCAACCTCTGCCCCAGTCCCTATACCATAGTGCATTTATTGATCCTTCCTGATCTCCTATACTGCAGCACCAACAATGTCTCCTGCAAAAAGTAGGATAAGTACCCATATTCAGTGCTAGAGGTCTTTTGTTCTCTGCTGCTACAGCACCTACATTAGTATCAACATGGTGATATCTTGAATGTTCAAGAGCAAAGACTAACAGCAAAACTGCCTCCTCTGTAGAAGTACTCCTGCCTCCTTGTTCCTTACTGAGCAAAGCACAGGTGCTTAAGAGTTAGCAAGCTTACCGACATCAAGTAGCAGTCCATCCACTGAGCACTGTCATGTGAAACTCTCCAGAAAAGCAGCCAGTGAGATTTCTCCCAGGAATTTCTTTAGTGTTGTTGCTTTCTCAGTACAGTGATAGTGCTGGAAAAGGCTCACTGTGCCTCAACCACTCCTCTGTAACAGTATATCAATATTATAATATCCATAGTTATTTTAAGACTTGCATGCAGAGTGTGTTCTCATCAAATATGCAGCATCTTGCTTGTAGTTTTTTTAAAGTATGATGTAAGATCAACCTTCCATGCTTCCTGGCCCACCTTCCAACTATTCCAGCAAGGTCATCCTGCTATTCTCAAAGCACCACAATACTCCCAAAATATAAAGCAACAAGCTGTTTGATGTAATTATTTTAATTATAACAGAAAGTAAACATTTCTCAATAAAGTGGGGACCTCCATTCTTGTGTACTTTGCAGACAATGTCATTGTTTTAGGCTACATATGACCATTTTTCCTTCCAGTATGTTTAAGAGATTGGAAACAAGATCATAGAGCATATGTGGAACCAATTTCTATTCATCAGCCTGCTATGTGCCCCCTGCCTCTCCCTATCTAAGCTCCGTGTCTCCTATAGCTCCTGCCACTATTTTTAGTATGGCCCAGTGTGCTCTCAGGCCCAGCCTCCTCTTCCTTCTTTCAATTATCAGTGTTTGGCTCATTCTGTTCATTCACATGTGTTGCATCATTTTACATATTATCATATCTAGGTACTGTCCCCATTACTAAAAATCAAAAGTGAATCTATCTCCAGGAAGAATTATAATCAAATCCCTTCACAGGAGGAAAACGGGAGTGATGACATCCCTGACAGATGTGTCAGCAGATGTGGAAAAAGCAAACTCCATAAGGTGTGCAGCTTAATAACAATCACCAAATCCTTACCAGACTGACAGAAGTAGCAGAACTACATATGAAGAGAAACTCCCCACCAGAGCCAGTACCCATTCTAATGGTACTATAGCAACCAACATCATGCTAAACAATTTCTCAGTTTCCTCCCCACTCTTATCTTCTTTTCCTGCAAACCTGTTCCATAGTTCTTCTGGGTCTGAGTTTCTTCCAACAGGACTTCTGTCACAAACATCACCTCTGTTCACTCTCTCCCATTCAGAACTCCCTCATCTCACTTCCTGGCCCTCATCCTGTGAAGGGTCCAGAGCTACTTCTCTCCCATGTGAATCTAAATTACCTTTTCACCCTTTCTAAAGCAAACCACTGAGGAAACTTGTTTCAGAGTAGCCTGATGCCTCAGCCTTTGTCCAGTGCGAGGATAAGGCCCATTCACTGTGATGTATCCTGGAGTTATCATTCAGATATTTTCTCTGACATTCTGCTCTAAAGATTCCTTTTTCATCTCACAGAAAAAAGGTATAAGGCTTTCTGCAGTGAAATAAATCAATAAATAATTACTGCTTCATATAGCAGCGCACCATGAGCCACTAGCACAGCTACTTGGATGAGACAGATAAGTACCAATGATGTTGGAAGAATCTTGCCTTGATAGCCCTCAGCCTGCTAAATTTCTGTCATCAAATAACAAGCATCTGTCTGCTGCTTCAAACCAAGTCACACAGAATAAAGGCACCTTGCAAAACACCTTGCCCATTCAAGGAAAAGAGGTGCAGAAAAAGGGGAAAACAAGATTTATATCAGCATTAAAAGCAGCTATGCTAACACAAAAGAGGGTCAATTTCAAATTCTCTCTTCAGGGCCTGACAGCTTTCCATACAAAAAACCTGTAGACCCAAACCTTGATCAAAGCCTATTATGACCCTGAAAGTGTCTACTCTTCAAAAACCACTACAGACAGAATTTCAATGTCTTACTCATGCAAACCACACAAATGTTGGTTTTCCCATCAATAGGTAGTTTGCGCTAAGATTTAAATTTAATCTCATTTGCTGCAAATTCTTGAATCTGTACAACAGAGTATTTCCCTCCTCTACATATAACTGACAGACTGAAGTATCGTTTTCTCCTTTACTTCTCTTCTTACCTAGAAAACATACATTTCTTCACAATTCTCATGATTCTCATTGTCTGTCTCTCACTTTTCTCCAAACACACTTGTCAAATCTGGTAGTTCAATACAGGCAAGGCTGCTGCAACACCAGCCAGCAGCAAGGTGTCACACATATTCTAAATAGACATACGCATGCAGCTGGCCACACAGGTACATGAACAGCAAGCACAGCACTCGCACAAACAAAAAGAGTACCAATGGCTTAATCTTGTTCCCTCTCTGGAAAGTATGGATGAAAGCCCATTATATATACAAATAAAGACACGTACATACACAATAGATGTTTGCCTAGAAATGGCCTTAGGCTGGCCTTAGACATTCAGTCTATCTAGTATCAGGTCAATTAAACCTGCTGTAGCAGGAAACTTTGTGCTGGTCTTAATGGATTTCATTGTAATGCACAGGATAAAAGCAACCATAATCAAATGAAAATATAAAAAGAATCATCTTGATAATTATGAAGTATATGTTTATGCTTCCATAATTTGACAACCTCTGTTTGTGAGCAGAGACTGACCATAAATAACTAAAAAGGGAAACTTAGCAAAATGGCAACAGATGTTTCAGCAGAAACTCTGTCACTTATATGATGACAAAGCAGCTGTTTGAACAATTTTTAAATTAGCTTAGCTTGTGTAGAATCAGATTTTACCGGAGGCATCAATTAGGGGATGATACTTCAGAATATATAAAATAATTCAGAATATATAAAAAAGATTTATAAAATATTTCAGATCCATTTTAATTAGAGGTTTAACTATTCAGAATTGAAAATAAACTCTAAGGCTAAAAATTCTGTATTATTCTATGCATCGATGGATCTAGCTGACAATGAGCAATCTGTTCTATCGAATAATTGTGCATGTGTATGACGAGTAATAGTTTAAGATTAGTAATGTGCAGCTTTCATAAATAGGCTGTACTCCTAAACAGAACCGCTTGTGATTCTTCTCATGAAAGCAGTCAAATAAACTAACAACAATAGTTGGACAAATAAATAAATTGTATTAGGATTCCAATGTGGAAAATGAGGCTCACAATGGTTTTAAAACCCACAATTTGCAAGTTTTTAATAGCATTGAACTTGCCACATCTGACTCAGCCTTAGTGACGCCCACTTATCACAAAATTTGCCTTCCCTTTTATTTCTTCTTCATCAAAAGTATTGGTAAAAATGTCAACTTTTTACTATTAACACAGAAAATGGTGACTGCATACCACTTTGCTCATCTGAGACTAAGAATTAAATGTGGATCACAATTTGCTTTTGAAATTGATGTGTGTCTAAATAAAACCCCATAATTAAACTAACAATGCCAGCTATTCTGTATTTTACTTTTGAGGACACTGGTAACTTTGACTTTTATAGAGATAATTAACATAATCCTGTGTGGTTCAGGAATATATTAAAACACAACAGAAAAGAAAAAAAAGTGTTTTCTATTCAAACAGTACAAATTAAAACAAATCCAACCTCAATTGGTATGGTTTTGTGGCCAGAAAAATCTAGTATCTAGAGTATAAATTAGAATTATGACACAAAAGTGGATTCAAATAGGAACTCACATTCTGGATATCAAACTAACTATATCAGAATACAAACAATTATTTCAATCTATATGATTGCATAAACAAAGGTCTCCCTGTCACAGTACTGGCAGTGAGGAATTCCCAGAGCTTTGGTGAGGAAGAAAGAGGCTTATACAATCCTGTATCCCAGGTTACATGGATAAAGTTATCTGCACAATACAATGCTATTAAAGAACAGAAAAATGAAACAAGATCTCTCAGGATATTTTCAAGACCTTGGGATAAAGGGGTGCTTTTCAGTACAAAAACTCAGGCCAAATTATCTAAATATAATTTCTGCTAATTTACATTATCTCAGTTTGTGTACAAGCTAATCCTTCCCTTATTTAAAATAAAGCAAAAGTTACATAATATTTAAAATATTGTTTCAGTTTGGAGACAGGAACAGAAGACAGTGAAAACAGCTCACTATCCAAACTACTGTCTATGATCAATATCCTGCCAGTATCATATTTTTGGTATTTTTCCTTCCACACTATCACCTTTTCTTGCAAATAGAAAAGAACAAGGACAAAGGGTGGGGGAAAAATAATGTTGGAAAGCTGGTGATGAAAATAATAAAAAGGGATGGTATGGGAAATAGAAATCTCTCACCTCTCAAAAACAACTGAATGATGTCAGAGTGAGTGTAGGGCATGATGCGCTCTCTCAGCAGACTTTCATACATCTGCAGTCATGAAGTGCTCACTGACCCATGAACATAGCTTGATAGTTTATGGCTTATGCCATCAACAACCTCACTAAAACTCCAGTTTCTTCTAAGTTCTGCAAATATTTTTTCCCTTCTTTTTCAAAGAGGAAAACTTAAGAAGAATTTGTATTTGATAGAAAGTGGTTTTATGTATTCACAATTGGAGACAAGAGAATGTTGTGGCCCAGTTTAATAACAATGTCAAGCTATCAGAAGTTGTTCTCTCTGCAAATAAGAAATTAACCACTAAATAAATTATCCTGTTGGATTTACTGGATGCCTACTGGGATCTCTCAGCCAAGATATTAGACTTAGGTAGAGATTTAAAAGTCATTTGCTAGCCAACTGTTGTTGTTAAAGGAGATTAATTTTTGTTCCAGACACCCCAAGTTTGATATAACACATGGCTAAAGCTCAAATGGAAGCAACAGAGCTGCTGCTGACATATTGCTTGAAGAATTTGACAAAGATGATGACTGGACTGATGTTTTTTGGAATAGATTACAGCTCAGTGGGTGACTGATTTTTTTCGATTCAGTGGTCAAAAAAATGTAGTAAAAATGTATTTCAGGCAAAGCCAAAAGCAAGATTTGACTTAACACTTTAGATCTGAAAACTAAAGTTTAGAGATAGATTATTTCATTACATTTTCAACTTTTTTGTTTCAAATGGAGGACTGTGTGAACAAAGAGATATACATCTGAACACCTAAAAACTATGCCTAAAACTTCCAGAGAGTTATAATGTTCTTTCCAACTTATGAGCCTCTGGTTAGATGATTCCTCTGGAAAGCAGACTTAAGATCCCTACTGTACACTTTTAAAGCATTTCTCCAAGCTTCAAATTGTAAGTTATCCTGGCACAAACTTGTCTCCATTTTCTTTTAAACAGTTTCATTTTATAGCACCTACCTAAATAATAATTTGAATAGGGACTGAAAACCTGACTGAATGGACAATCATTCTCATGTTATATTCTGGGGCATAAGAATACAATTATTAACACAGAATAGCTGCAGCAAGAAAGAACTGGAACAATCAATTCAAAATTCTCAGTTCATTGTTTATCTATCCTCTTAGATATGGAAGACTACTCAGTATATTTTATGACTGCAAGAAGCTTCTGAAAAGGCTCAGCTACCTCCTCCAAACTGCTTTTATAGATGCTGCTAAATCCCTGATGAATTCAGACTGAGAATATTTTGGATATTTCAGCAAATATTATTGTGGGGCCACTTTTTAAGTTAAAGGCCCAAAAGTATTCACATAATTTAACAGTCAAGCAAAGTTTCATATTGACTAAACCCATAGATTTCACTGAGTAGAGCTATTTACTTGAAGAAATTGTGATAACACTATTCACTGATATCACGAATAAGGTAAAAAAGGGAAATCCTGCTATCAAGACATATCAGAAGTAAAAGAGAAGCCATAAGGAAGATTATAAAAAATGAAATAAAGAACAGATAGATGTAAAAAGAATCAGAGGTGTAGATTAAAAATACTAAATTATATAGCCAGGAGGCCAAGCATGTCAGTAAAGGGAAAAACAAGACTGGAACACTACATTTAAGAAAAACCCATTTTTAGTCTATGCCATTTATCTTACCGAACACAAAATTCTTTTGCAGGAGGTCACATCAATACTCAGATAAATCCAGGCTGTAAATCTGTTGCTTTGAGAAAAAGCAATTAACCACTGCCTAAGCAATGGAACAGATCTCCCTGAAAACTTTATTTGTGACTTCACAATCTAAATCTCTCTCTCATGAGCAAAATTTTTTGCTCAAACATTGATTAAAATGAACACACTTCCCATCACATTTTGCTCCTTTGTACTGCAGTGATATTTTTCATGTTATTTATTATTTATTACTGAATATGTTTTTAGATCTTATACATAAGTTGCTACAAACAAGATAGAAAATGTGTTTGATTCACTCCTGGAATTGAATATATCACAGGGATTCTGCTCACATCAATGTTTGCAGGACCTCAAAGTCTCCAGACTGGTGTCCTACTGTGTTATGTTCTGTACAAGGTCAGAAGAGATACAGAGCAGCCACTCAGCAAAGCTTAGAATTGCCAACGCTCAAAATGAAACAGAGATATCAAAGGCTGTTGCAACAAAATTGTAGAAGTTATGTCAGATATTGCATCTTTATACACTTTTCCACAATTATTATTCTTGTTTCACCGCGATATTCCTTTCCTCATTAGGAAACTTCTCCTAATTTCCATCTTAAAATGCATTAATGCTTAATTTAACTGCTTAAAATGTTTTGTCTGGCCGAGTACTTTCTGAGCCTCATGCTCTGCCAGGGAGGAGTGGAAGCCAGCAGGAAGCAGAGACAGGACACCTGACCCTAACTGACCAAAGAGGCATTCCATACCACAGCACACCATGCCTAGGATGTAAAAAAACTGGGGGCAGGAACCAGGGAGAGTTAGTTCACAGCTCGGTTGTCAGGTGGTGAACAGTGGTATTCTCTTTCCTTGTATTTCCCTTGTCATTATTGTTATTGGTGGTAGCAGTACTGATTTGTGTTATACCTTAGTTACTGGACTGTTCTTATCTCAACCCGTGGGAGTTGCATTCTTTTGATTCTTCTGCCCATTGCCCCTTGGAGTGGGGGGAAGAAAGAGGGGGACTGAGTGAGCAAACTGTGTGAGTTACAGCTTAAACCACGACACCATATTGGCTAAAATATGAGTGTCTGCCACCATTAGCTATTCTAAACAGCTAAAGCTGAGTAATGGTACTATGAAATAATAACATTCAAAATAATTCAATCTTTCACTATATAGGAAAAAGACCTTGATAAATTCTGTTCCATCAAGAGTCCTTATTAGAATCTGAATGGAAATGTAGCATAAAGAGTATATGAATAGCATATTATACAGTTAATTCATTCACCACAAAGGGTTTGCTTCATAAAAGAAAATTAACTTCATTTTAGACTATATCATTCAACCTTTGGAACTAATTCCAGTGATCAAAATGCTTTAACATATTTAACTGTACACATGTCATGTATACTGCAAATTCGACTGGATTATGGAAATATATGTGACCAATATACTTTAAATACTGATTTGATAATTTCAGCAACTGATATTGAACAACCTTCATAATCCTTTCTGGGCAGCCAAGAGAAGTTGGATTATATGAGAGGCAAGCAGAACAGCACATTAGCTGTAACAACAGATGTGTAAAGAAGTAAAAGACACCATTTCTGTCTTCATATATATATATATATATATATCAAGTAATTTTACCTTTCCAAGGGCCTCCAATAAAGAGCAGCCTCCAGAAGAGATCACTGAAAATTTAACGTTGGAGTAAGTACAGGTGGGCTTTTATTTATTTTTAATCTTATAAGGTTCTTTGATATACAATCTCCTTAATTTAAAACAAGAAAAAAACTAGAGCAATCTGATATCTATAAACAGGGAAGGAACTTCAGCTATTCTCAGTATTATTCCTTAGACATTAATGGCAATATTCTCACTAATTTTACTGCTAGATAAATTTTTCATGCTCTTAAAATGAACCCTTTATTAAATGCAAAGAAAAAAAACATACTGAGGAATCTGTATTGAAGAAACAGATGATTGCATTCCTCCAATTTGGCTTAGCCCATAGATAGTAAGTTTCACTACAAGCTACTTCTGTTAAAAAAAGCAAGATTAGATCTGGATCTAACTGATGCACCACAAGTTACTGCAATTACAGTTTTAGTGGAGTTACATAGGCTGTAAGTCACTCTTGGATTTTATTGCCCTGTTTTGTTCTGTACTGCCTAAACCAGGCACTAAGAGCCAAATTGTTCTCTAAACAGTTTGTAGACATGTGAAAGTAGGAAGATAGAAAAAGCAAGGAAAGAATTACCTGCTGTTCCCTTGAAAGATTAAAAATACCCTTTGGAGATTTTGGTGGATTAACTAATATTTATTCCTATAGCTGGCTTAATTAATTTGTATATTCATCCTCATCAGCCACATTTAGATAAAAAATAATATCAGAATAATAATTCAAGTGTCTTATCAATAAACACACCTATTTTCAATGCCAAATATTACTTCTTGAGCATTCCAAACTAAGAGAGTGAGGAGACAGATGTCCATAATGAATATCCCAATGGAAGTAAATGGCCTTCTGACATGCATGAAACCTAACTTATATGACTAGGGCTGTATTCTTCTCCCAACAGGTAGGAATCAATTGCTTTACTGATTTATCCCTTGACACAGTCAAGCTAAGACGCATCCCAGTACTCTTAATTTGCACATGCACAGATCAGAGTTGAATGTGTGCTTGTGACCATCTGTGCCATCAGCCAGCTGGTTGGACCTCTAAGGGGTAAGAATAATCATTAGAGAATTGCAAACTCTAATTGATTGTTTGCTCTCTAACCTACTGTCTAAGGAGACATGACTTACACAGACTACTATCTATATGCACACATCTATCCTTTTGTCTACTATCAATAATTTTCTAATAAGCAAACAAAACAGATGTTCTGATGATGTTAAATTCCTGTTGGAACTTCAGGTTAAGTTCCTGAACCCAGAAATACTGCTGAGTCAAAAAAAAAAAAAAAAAACAACAGTGTGGCACAGTAAAATAAGATCATACTGTGAAGGTGAGCACTTAACATAGAAGAAAATTGACCTGAAAGAAATCTTCAACTTGCAAATGCAGCATATCAGACATTGGAGAATCTATCAGTGGATTGAATGCCATAAGAAATTCTACATCAATCACTCTGCCGATCACAAAAATTTGTGAACTATAGAGGCATGAAGAGGCAAATACTGTGTTTTGGTGGGAGCAAATGTTTAAATTTAGCTTAGCACTCCAGAGAAACTGGTTGCACTGTCTAGACATATCTACTAGTAGTTGCAGGGTAATTTAACACCTAAGTAATACAGAATATGGGTCCACATTCCAAGAGATCATTTTTGTTTTCTAAATGAGAAGGTATAAAGTGCAATGTTTTTTTTAATTAGACTACGTAGCTTTTCTATTACTCATATTGGCATTTGATTGAAGCAGTTTTCCTGTTTATTTCGTAATTAATCTAAATGCTGCAAATTCCTTGGCAGAATTCTGCTTTCATGTCAAAGCTGTATTGAAAAAATAATATTTTTCAACACTGTTTCCCATCGTGGTGTCTATGCTCTGATAAAGGGGGCCAATAGTCACAATCACACACAGTCACACATGACAAAATGTAATTTGTGGGTGTTATAAATAACTAATCTTTAAACAAACTAGTTGGCTTACTTCCTCAGAAACCTCTGAAACGAACTAATACAGCCTCTTTTGAAAATTCCATTAAAACCCCATGTCTATACCTAGGCCTCCAAGTACTTCTGCCCACGTCCAGCTTTGCACTTATTTCTGAGGCTCAGCTCTGAGCTAGCAATGCAATTGCATTTATAAACACACAAGGAGCAGTCAGTGAAAATTCATTTCCACATATTAATGCAAAACCTTTCCAAAATGAAGGCAAGTGTTCAGAAGCTGCTGTGGTTTAACCGCAGCTGGCAACTTAGCTGCTCACTCACTTCCCACCCTGCCCCAGTGGGATGGGGAGGAAAATCAGAAAAAAAAAGTAAAACCCATAGGTTAACGTAAGAAGATTTTAATAATTGAAATAAAGTTGTTGATGATAGCAACAATGACAATAACAATAATGATAATAGGAGATAGCAAAACCAAAGAGAAATGTAGCTAAAGAAATACGAGTGGTGCACAATAAAATTCTCACCACCCACTGACTGATGCTCAGCTTGTTCCCAAGCAGTGATTACCCCCTCCAGGTTAACTTCCCCCATGTTATATATGGGGCATGACGTGCTGTGCTATGGAATACCCCTTTGACTAGTTTGTGTCAGATGGCTGCGTCTGCTTCCTCCTGGCTTTTTCACTGGCAGAGCTCATCCTCACTGGCAAAGCATGAGAGACTGAAAAATCCCTTAATCAGGGTAAGCATTACTTAGCAACAACTAAAACATCAGCATGTTATCAGCATTGGCCTCAGACTAAATCCAAAACAGAGCACTGCACCAGCTACTAGGAAGGAAATTAACCGTATCCCACCAGAAATTAGAGCAGAAGCCCAGAGATAAAAAAGCAAAGAGAAAGAAAAAGAGAAACAGCCTCACATATGCATTACATCTGGAACACTAAAGGCATGGTAAATAGAACAGTTTGTAATGACAATAGCTGTGGAACTGTACGATTTAGAAGCCCACCAGCAGAAATTACCTTCACCATGCAGTAATTAGGTAAAATCTATTGACCAGCAAATACATTTATAGGAAAATTAATGACCAAAATTCTCAGACATGAAAACATCTGAATGAAAATTTCTAATGCATGTTAAATTATCTTGGAATACTAAGTGCTTGCCATCTCTCAGAATTCAGCTCCAGTGAGATAACAACACAATGCCATTGTCTACATGGTCAGAACTGTGAAAAAAAAAAAAAAAGTCACTTTTCTCCATTTGTTTCACATTCAGGACACTGTTTTGAGAAATTTATTATATATTAGCTTTTAATTCTGAACTTTGTGTTATGCTATAATGACAGACAAACTTGGAACAATTAGATGCAATATGACTAGATTCCTTTACTTGTACATTCTGAGCACTTGACAAGCAGCTGTAGACAAGCTTTGGAACCATTTTAATCCAAATCCAAGTGTCAGAAGAAGGATGATGCTACTTAAATGGATCTTAAATGCCTAAAATTCAGGGAACGCATTCATAAAAATGCGTCTTTGTTACCACCCTCCCAAAGGGAGTCCAATAAGCTTTGATTACTTTATATCCCAAGAAAAAAAAATGAAAATTTCTCTATTTCAACTATAGAAGGTGCTCTTTGACACTTAACCATACTTCATCATCTACTGAATGTCTGTAGCTGGAAGACATTCACTGTGCATCTGAGTGATCCCCTTCTAAGAGTGTATGCCAATACCTTTTAGCCTTTTTTTTAATGCTCACAGGGATCACACAAAAAAAAGTTCATACAAAATTGCTCCATTTTTCTACTGTTAAGATCCACCCACACAGTTGGCCTCCATAGCTCCCTGAAACACTTTAATAGTCACATATTATGCTTTAAAATGAGATGAAAATCTGCAGTGCATTAATTACATTGTAGAGCTTGTGACCAGGGATATTAATAGATCATAAGTACCTGCTTAGAGCTCTCTAGAAAGGAATGAAAGATTCCAATGACAAGTTGCTTTACAGAGAGGGACCTTTGTTTGGAGGCAGAAGACACAAGTTGTCTGAACTGGGAAGGCTGGGACTTGATGAAGCCCATAATTCCTTTTCTGCCGGTTGAGGTACTTCCTGTTTGCCAACTGTTAAGCAAGAAGGACCCTGATACACTTGTGATCAAACCTAAGTTACTATTGCTGAACTTGAGTTTAGAGATTGCTTTGAAACATGAGCTTTCAGGCACATCTTTTTCTCTCTTTATTTTACTATACTGCAATTTTAACACATACTAAATTGAGGCAATGGTATTTTATATCTTCAGAGCATTTTCCTCATCAAAATAAGGTTGCAGATGACTGAAATTTTAATACAAAAATTCTCTTACATAAGTTACAGTAAAGCCAAAAGGTCTTCTTCCCAGCCTTAAGCTCCTTTGATCATCCTCACTCACCAGTCATCTGCCATCTCAGCATCTTTTTTTTCCTACTATGAGAAGTTATTCTGAATAAAACTTGTTTGACAGATGGTGAAATTGCCACCCATTGAGTTTACCATATTTTAAACACCAGAGTACTCTGAGGCAGAACCCATAGCCATCAGAAATAATTAAAAAAAAAAAGTTTCATGATGATAGCATATTACTTAACACATATTTATAAGGACTTACACCTTTTCTCCTTAAAGACATTACTTATATGTAATAGAATACTGTATAGTGTAACATGTCAAAATGAAGATAGCATTTCAGATTTATCCAAATGAAATTCCAGAATCTCCATTCCAACTCATGTAACCACAAAGCAAGATGATGAACAATTGTAAGTCTGCATGAAACAGAAAATTCTTTTTTCAGTAAGGACTTCCCTCACCTTCACACTTAGAATTTGAAACTGAATATGACAAACTGTTTCTGTTCAAATTTATGAACATAAAATTTAAATTGGCAATGGTCAAGATTTACCTGGGATGGAAAGGTAAGGGAGAATAACTTTGTAAGAACTTCATACACTGAGAAACGTCAAAGAAGGTCTATTAAAATTCTAAAACTTCTAAAAAAAACCAAAAAATACAAAAAACCTGACAAATAAATCCCATGCATGAAAAACACCAAAACTAAAGAAAAAACCACCACCAGACTCCCATTCCCCTAAAATAAAAACAAGCCACAAGAAAGCTTGCTCATCACCTGCAAGGCTGCAAAACTCACACTGTACTGAGCACCTTCATCAAGATAGAAAATGTGGACTGGAAGTTTATACAGGCAAGAAAAATATCCAAGTTCTAATATTTAACATATACATAAATCATTTGAGGATTGCAAACAAATACCACTGTATTTTCGATCTTAGCTCTAAATATTGAACATTGCAATAATATAAAATTACCATGTATTATTATACTGGAAAATTACCTTGATCAACCTCTAGAAAGCCATACAAGAAGAAACTATAACAAAAAACTGCAGAAATTATTCTCTTTACAACTTATATCAGACTGGATGCTCAAAATCCTCAGACACTTTTACAGGTTTCTGCCTATGAGATAAAGGTAGCGATTTAGAAAGAATTTAGGGACCCTTTCCTGCAGAATACACTAATCCTATTAGCTTTGAAATGCACATACACACTCTTTATCATCTAAAGCAATTTATAGCCATTTTAGTGTTAACCTAAAATAGAAATATATATTTAATCATTTTAACCCATTTATATAGTATTCAACATAAAGCAAATTAATTACTCAGAATTATAAATTAATTTTAAAATAATTTTAAAGAAGTTGGTTTTGAACTTTAAGAATTGCACTGAGTCAACTTACAATCAGTCTACATTCTAACGTGTGACTTATGGCACAACCATATGGCACTCACACATTTGTGCATTTAACGGTACTTAACTTCTAGCCTTATACTTCATAGGTGTTCTATTGCATCATAATTCACATGCTGCCACTTCCATGGCTGACTGAGAGAATTTGTATTTAAAGGCAGTAGAAAACTAGAAGGCAAAGAATGACAGCTGAACTGTCACCTTATGAAATGTATAATGGGAACTGTAACTCGTTTTTTTTTTTCTATGATGCTCCTAGGACAAAAAAACATAGGCAAAATAGAGAAAGGAGAAAACACAAGTGGCTAGGAGTACTAGGTAAAGAAAGAGAAGATTCATTTACAGCAAATATGGTAATGCTCTTAGAATAATAGAATCATAAAACAGTTTGGGCTGGAAAGGATTTTAAAGATCATCTAGTTCAATACTTCTTAAACAGATCCTAGCACAAAATTGGAGAAGACATATGATGTACACCTGTCCTTTGTGAATACACAATACATGTTTACAGCATCTCAGAAAGCTAGTCCTACACTGCCTTATATTTTCTTCCAGTTTCTCAATGTGTTGCTGAAACTACAGTGCTGCCTCTAGGTTTGGGAGCTGGTAAAATTAGGGGGATTAGGGAGAATGCTGGAGAGACTAACACACTGGATAGCTTTTCCTTGAGTAAAAAGTTAGAGATTGTTTGTTTCCAATTAATGAAAGATGCTGCATATTCAAAATTTTTCACAACTCTTTTCTCCAACATTCTGTTCTCTCATCTTTTTGTTGACAAACAAAGCACTTTGAGATTCTTTGAACAAAAATTAAAAGGAAAAAATAATCCAAACCCTTAGGTCTGCATTAATTTCAGAAGTATAAACAATTTTGTTTCATTACTGTCTAAATTTTGCTTTTCATATCAGAGTCCCAAATTTGTTTCATTTATATTTTCCAAACCCAAGAGGACTGCAACCATTGTTTTCCACTGAAATGTCTTCCAATCATTGCAATGTCAGCTTTAATAAACAACAGACTCACGGGTTTGCCCCTTCCACAGTGTAAGGATGCTGAAGAGCTGGGTTTGGAGGGATGGACAAAGGACACAAAGCAGGCTCAAGTTTTCCATAGTTTGACTCAAAAAAAAAAAAGCTAAATATTGTCACATGATTTTTTTTTTAATAAAAAAGTTTTTTTTTTATTAATAAAAACCAAAACAAACAAAAAACAAACCAAAACAAAAATAAAAACACAAGCATCTTTTTAAAATGATGTTGTCTGCTTGGAATTGCATTTTTATGGTGTTTTCCCCTCACAGAAGTGTTAGCCTCCAGTAGTTTTTAATTTTTCTTGTTGTTTGTGGCATGGAAATTTGTTGTTGTTGTTTTTTTTGTTTATATATTCCTCTCTACCCTTCAACCTTATCCATCCTCCTGTCTTAGTTCTCTGCTACTTCTCCTCCTGGTCTATAATCAAAAGAAGCAATTTTTTCCTTCTACAGTGGATCTTGTTCAGAGATAGGCATGTGTGTATATAAGACAAAAAGAATAAATGTTTTAGTGGATGAGTTCCATTATCTGCCAAATAGCCCTTGAAAGTTAATGAGGAGTCTTCACGCTGGCTCATTCTCCTTAAATGTAAAATCATCTGTAGAATTTTTATACCTGTTCAAAAACAGATTTGATTTTATGACCTGCATTCTTTTCAGCTCCTTGAATTAAGCTTACAGAAAATTTCATTACTTCTTTTCCACTGCAGTGAATTGCCACTTTAGCCTTATAAAAACCATGTTTTTATCTTTATTGCAGTAAACTTACTGTAAGTTATTTCCTTTACATTCTGATGCACCACAGTAATGAGAGGAAGCATGAGTGTGTGAGTATATCTTCATTTGGATCAGAAGAAATGTGAGCACTGTTCCAAATAATCACAGATAACTTATTCTCATTCATAGACTCTTCTTTTTCACTAATTAAACATGCTATACTTTGTCTACAGGTTAACAGTAAGCCAGTTGTCCAGGACAGTGACCAAACAGCTTTAAAATGTCTCCAAGGATGGAGACTCCAAAACATCCCCAAGCAACCTGTGCCACTGCTCAATCACAGTGGAAAAAGATTTCCTGTTCAGACAGAATCTCCCATGTTTCAGTGGGAAACCAGTGCCTGTTGCCTTTTGTCCTATCACAGGCACCACTGAAATTAGCCTGGCTCTGTCCTCCTCATACCATCCCTTCAGATATTTAAAGCCATTGACAAGATTCCCCTGATCCTTCACTTCTCCAGGCTGAACATTTCTAGCCCTCTCACCGTTTCCTGATATGCAGGATGCTCCACCTGTTAATCATCTTTGTGGCCCTCCACTGGTTGATGTCTTTCTTATACTGGAAGCCCAGAACTGAACCCAGCAGGTGTAGCCCCATCAGGACTGTGCAGAGGGGAATGATCATACCCCTTGACCTGCTGGCAACACTCCATTTAATGCAGTCCAGGATGCCATCAGCCTTCTTTGTTGCAAAGGCAAATAGCTGGCTTATATCCAAGTTGGTGTCCACCAGGATGTAAAAGACAATGGAAGAACAGATGCATCTCATTCCAAAGAAATTTATTTTTATTTCTTACCCTTAATGTTATTTGACCCACTTTAACAGCAAAGAGAAATGAACTCCAGAAAAATATTTATTGAAGGACGAGAATAACCTCCATTTCATAAAAGTATGATAGAGGTAGATGAACTTGATGCAAATAGTACCTTACACCTTTGGTGACAGGCAGACCTTAACAGCAAACTCCTAGAAGCCTTCTCACCAGCACATTCCTTTTTTATCAGAAGTGCAGCTGAGAATAATGGAACATTATGGCTCTTTTCATAAATCATGAACCATACACTTCATATGATCACAGATATAAACATTCCCTCAGTATATTGGGTGTTTCTGTATGGGTTTTTTTGTTCTGTATTTATCACTCATGCAGCAAAATGATAAAATTTGCCTGAGGCTAGACTGGAATTAGGCTCTGGCATTCCTATTTCTTTGGCCACATTCCAAATCATCTCCCTAGGCAGCAAATGTGAAATCGAACTACAAGAATGCATTTGGCTCATCATAACGCTGACTCTTTTTCTTTCTGTATTGTTTCCATCTTCTCACTACTCTTGCAAAATATAACAAAAATAAAAGAACGCCCTTCCTGAGTCATTGCACAGACATTTATTCCCATGCCCTATCCCAGTAACAGCAAGGATCAAAAACTGAGAAGAGCATAGAAAGGCAAGTATGCAGTACATGATACATATTCCTGAACATACTTTCACAGCTTCCAGCAACAGGGTTCTCAGAAGTCAGACATGAAGCCTAATAAATGTTGCATTTAAGTAATAAGTAATTCAATTGATTAATTTTTAGGGACTTGGAAGATTTATTCAGAATACCAACATAAAAACTTAGGGGTTTTGAGCAACTTGGTGTAGAGAAAGGTGTCCCTTCTCATGGCAGGGGGAGTTGGACCTGAATGACCTTTCAGGTTCCTTCCAACACAACCATTCTGTGATTCCATGATCATTCCTCCACCCCCCCCCCCCCCCAGTATAGTCTTATTCCTTTCCTAGATCACTAGAAGTGAAATATCTGCATCAGCTTCACTACTGCCTCCTTTACTACATCTCTCTTCAAAGCCCTTTCTTCTACTTCACACAGCCCAATGTGTCCCATGTTCTACAACCAAGGGGAGGGAGTGCATCAGCACTTTTTACCCAACCAATTAGGAGGAACTGTCATTTTACACTAGCTTTGACAGGCTTTTGACAGGCTCTAGCTGGATGAGACAGAGGATGTCCACTATTTGTTCAGAAATGTGAATTTGTAAAACTTAGAACAGATTTCAGAGCCATTTCAACATCTTTAGTTCAGGAATATAGGTTCGCATAGTTCTTCTCTCCAGTAAAACAGACAGCAGTATGTCCAATCCTATCACTATTTTGAAGGAAAAAAAAGGTAAAATAAGTAAAAAAGCATTTGCTTCCCCTTTTCCTAACAACCCTGTTCCAATAATGATTTATCAAGTTATCTTTGGTATTCAGCACAGTTTTTCTCACACTCAGATTAAATATACTGTTCTTAACACAAACCCATAAAATTTATTAGCGATTTAAAATTCATTCTTTCATGAAAAGGCAGTGGCAGCTTTAAAGCTTTAACAAGTACTGCTGTGTTTCCATTATTTTTTCCATTATTTTTTCCTTCCTTTTATAATTTAAATGCTGATGGAAAGGAATTTCATTCCCATTCCAGAAGTCGTGAAGTTTCTGCCATGCTGAAACATCCACAAATATTTTCCCCAAATATGTGACTCTACTAACAGCAAGGTGAATTTTAGTAACAAGGCAAAATTACCCATTTAAACAAAAGTATTTCATTTTGCTTCATTACACAGACACAACATGTTATTATGCATGAAATGTTTGGCTGATTATTGCATATTGTAAGAAGAAGAGACTACCATATGGTCACAATCCGTACAGAAGCGCACAGCAAAACCCCTGTATTTACACATGGCTTTGCCCAATACATTGTAATGGGTGTTATCTTACCTCATTCAAAGGAGCATTACTGCAAAAGATGACTCATTCTTGCATCAAATGAAGTAATAAGATTGTAAATGGTTATTTTCCAAAAGCCAGAATTATCTCAAATTTATGTATGCATGATTTATTCTTTCACCACTAAATTACGACAGCATTTGTATGTAAACTACAGCTATAACCATTAGAGGGTAATAGCCTAATGTGGAAAAGCTTTTTGGAACAATATAGTATTTAGACTAAGCCAGTGATATTTGTCATTTTTGCATCTAAAGAAACCTCACAAAGTAATTCCAGGACTACATCATGGATGTTGTTGCAAATTCCATCTGTGCAGTTGAATGAATGCAAGGAGGATTTGCTACATACAAATAAATAAGTTTTGTACCTGAAGGCTCTTACTCGCTGTCGTGGTTTGAGGCCCCTCAAACAGTTCTGCGCACCCCCCCCTCTTTCTTCCCCAGTCCCGGGGAAATGAGAAGGAGAA
>JASSUY010030270.1:0-31960 GCA_032466535.1 Forpus xanthops
AAAACGGTCTGGGTTATCTCTACTTCAGGTAAAAGCAAACCCACTCGTGGGATTGCTTTTGCTCAGGGACCTGGATATACTTGGTGGGTAATGCGGGAAGATGGGGAAGTCCGATGTGTACCTCACTGTCTTCATATAATCGCTATTTTAAACTGCACGTCTGCCACCTCTTAAGAGAAGAGCAGGTGTTTCTCGCATTGTATTTACTGAGTGCAGCAGTTGAGCTCCATCCCTTCTTCAGTTTCTAAGTTCAATCCCCTTAAATAAATTCACTTGTTACATAGAAGAATAGCTTTGAATTTTCACTTTTTTTTTCTTTTCTTGGAGATCCTAACTAATTATTGTTAATAAAAAATATTTTCCTTTATTAATAATCATCAGTATTTTCCCCATTTCTATTTAAATGCATCTGGTACAAAAATGATGGTTAAATTCGAAGCACCTACAGCGTCACAGAATTCAATTACTTTGCTGTCGGTATCAGCAGCCAGACGACTTGCTAACCACACTGCCAGACCACCAGAGGGAGTCGAAAACTACACATAGTTTCAGAAAGTGCCTCAACCTGCGGGCTTACAGAACCTGCTGTACGTTGTGACTACGACAAATGGGAAGGAAAACACAATAGATTACAGAAATTCATGGAGATCAGGAGTTTCTGAGGATAAAGATCACGAAAAAATTCTAGAAACCTCATCAATTTGTTACTGTGTAGCAGTAAGAAAAATGTTTGTGATCTAGAAGTGTTCAGCAACTGCTTTCTGTTGTGTTTGCAAAAAATAAATTAGATTTTTCAATTACATTAATAACTGGAGAAAAGTCGTACAGTAAGTCCAAAATTAGTACATGGAAGTCCTAAACCAAAGGGACAAAGACTCTGGCCTCATCAGCTGTTTCTCTGAACAGCTCGTGGAATGTCAGTGGTATCATGAGGACACTAGGCTTGTGCGAGAGGAAAGCAGAATGGCAGAGTATAGTCTGCCCAGCCTGATGCGATCTTAAGAGAGACCTGGCCTGTCAGTATCCTCTCTGCCATAGTAACTAGCAGAACCAGTTAACCTTCATGTAAAGAAAAATAGATTTACCAATAGATTAATAGGGAAAATTAAACAAGAACACAAAATTGGAGACCTGCAACAAATTTATATGAGGAACTAGATCTTTTTAAAAGCTATCAGGATAATAAGCCATTTGCTCAAATGTTAAAGAGGCAGTGGATTCCTCAAGTCCTGATGTCTCCAAAACAATACTGGATGCTTTTCAGGTAACATGACTTGGTCAAACACAAGTTATTTGCTCTACAGAAGACTGGCTGATTAACATTTGATACCCTGTTGTACACAGGATGTCAGATAGGAAATCACAGATCCTTGATTCACAATTCCCCCAGATCTTTGTTGCATTGTGCAGTGCTTGCCTACAAAACACAAGGGACCACCAGGAAGGCTACTGAAAAGAAAGCAGCATGCATTATTCTGCCACCCTGTGAACCATAGCATGCCTGCATCTTGAGTGCTGCATGCATTTCTAGTACAACTGGTTTAACTCAGTCAGATGTCTCTTATGTTCTTACAATATTCAGTTGGCTTTACACACTGCAACTTATTTTATGTGCCCCTACTCAATCTTTTAGAAGTCTTATTGCCTAACACTTGCTCTCATTGGCAGAAAGAAAAATTCTGCTTGCACAAGATTCTCCAGAAATCAGGATTTTTCCCCTTCATGTACTCTGTTACTTCGTGGCTTCTATGAAAAATTAAATTACATATTTCCAGGGAAGATTAGGACTGAGCCTATTATTTAAAATACAGTAACATGGTCAGAGAAGTCTCCAGAAGGTCTAACATTTGCCTGAAATCACATAATAGATTGTTTCTAGTCTGCTTCACTGTCCTGGATATCATTCTACCTACTACCACAGACCAAATTACAACATATGTGCTGGTTTTAGCTGCTTAATGAAAACTGAAGTAGAAAGCAGTAACGTTCCTCTGACTAGAGTTGGTTGGGGACGGATGTGAACTATCATTCTATGGGCTTCGTCTACCTTCAGGTCACAAAGATGATTCATGGGCAAAGTTTCTGGGGAATAACTGCCAAGTTTCAGCCTGAGTAGTCCTGCTGGGTCCAAGTACAGGTTCTCAAAAACCTTAAGTTTCACATCTGGAAGATGAAGCAGATTTCTCCTGCATGCCTCTGACCTAATCCTACTTTGAAGTGCAAGAGGCAAATCAACCAGATTGGACACCTCAGAGTATGTTTAGGTCCAAGTTTGAAGGTGCTATCTGAGTTCATACTTTTGGTCTGCACTCATTCTCAAAAACAAAAAAAAAAAAAAAACCTGCTCTCTTCTTTTGTGTGTATTTTAAAACCTGCTTTTTCTACATCCAACATTATTCATTCCATTTGTCAAATATAACAGTTGCCTGAAGAGCAAGACACCTATACATAAACCAGCTTATTTTAAGCTAGGTATTTCTGCGCTTCTGATAAAAAGAAGGGTTTGTCGCATAGACTTCTTTCATTTTTTTATTCTTTCTATATATGGAACAGTTGACCTTGCAGCTCTTTTGGGGCAGAAAGATCCATGCATTGCCTTTCAGGACAAGCAGAAAGACGAGAGAAATCAAAGAGACGAGAGTTAACAAACACAAATCTCAGGAAAGGAACAGATCTAAGTATACAATCTGGGGAGCAAAAATACGTAATAATAAATTAAAAAAAAAACTACAAACAAAACCTCCAGAAACTATTTAACCCAAATGTACACTAAATGAATGTGGTATTCTTTAGGTATACTGACAGCATTACACCATAGGACTTAAAACATATAGGCATATTCACATATTTTCCTCCAAAAATTAGCTCCTGGCAGTCCTGGAGATCTGCAGTAGCTCAAATACTGTCAGTCTGTGTTAAGAGACTTGTTCAGATACTTCTCCCTACTGCAACAGCTGTTGAGCAAAATGCAACAGCCAATAAAGATCCTTGGTTATTATCTACAAAACTGACATCACCCAAATATCATCTGCCTAGCATCCAGGTGTTCAGCTTATTTTTTAATTCTTCTGTGAGAACAGTTCACATCATAACTACAATAGTTAGAAAAACCATGAACATGCAGACCACAGGTTATCCAAGGGGAATACCCAGGCTGCCGCTCTGTGCTGTGTACAGCTCTGGCAAGAATCTCTCCTGAGGAAAACCAAGGTTGACTTGCTAAATAATGACATTATGTACTTCTCCAGATTGTTTTGCATTAACTTTGAAGCCACTACAGTGGTTAACCATGCAATTTAGGGCAACAACAAAACTTCCTATTTCTGAACACCATTGCCTGGAGAAGAGAACAGGCTGTCTGAAGATGAAAGCCTTCATTACTGTTATAATTCCAACAAAACTAAAAAGGCTGATTTGCCAAATGCTGTTTATGCCCTACTGGGGAAGTACCTCCAACCCAGAAGCCCCAACAAATTTTCATAAATCTGTGGCCCTGACAAGACTGGCCAACAACAGGCTGGGCTTACCACACTCCAGATCAACAAACAGGCTTTTACAGCTCTAGAGACAGGAGTGTTCAGGTGACTTCTGGTTTCACAAATCAACCTTCAGTGAGTTCTAAGCAGTCTTACAGAAAACAGCTTTCTTGTATTCCTATCACCAGTGACTTTACAAAATGATCCAAAATCAGAACCCTATCTTCAGTTGTTTTCTCAGTATCGTAGTATTGGGTAAAATAAACCATTGCAATTACCTATCTTGGCCTTTGGTAAATTTCTGTCACAAAGTTTTGCACTTTGTTAATGTGTCTAAGAAATTTAGAGAAGTGCATAGTTGTCAGAAAGAAAATTTCACTGTAATCTGTTGATAACTGACTTAGAGTGAGCTAAGGAAATCAATGACCCTGTTTCCATCTTCACCAGTTGAAGATGACTCCATTTACCTCCAAGAAAAAAGCTGACAGGTTAACATCTTTGGCTGTGGGTTTTGTTTTAGGGCAGGGGTGGGTTTGTAGTTTGTTTTTTTTTTGAGAACTGTTTGGTTTGTTTTGTGGGGCTCTTTTATTTGTTTGGGTTTTTCTTTTTTTTTTTTGTGGGGTTTTTCTTGTCCTTCAAGATTTTAAGTTAAATGTATAGACCATTATTTCTTCAAAAGCAATGCTCTCTACATTTTGATGAGGCAAAGCACCCAGCACTCTCTTCTTCCCATTTTGCTCCCTTCCCCCTTCTCCCTGCTCACAGAGGCGCAAGATACAGGTCACCTTGCTCCACTTACTGAAAATTAACACAGCCTGCTCCTTACAACCAGATGTCAGAACCTGTCACCAATTCATTTGCCTACACAGCCTGAAAGGTAAAGGCAGAAATTAGATAATCTCTTCTCCTGGGACTCTGGCAAAAGACAGCTTTTTCTGACAGGAAATAATTTTGCTGTTTTTTTGGTTTGGTTTGGGTTTTTTTTGTGTTTTTTTTTTCCTGTACAGGCACAGTAAAGATGTGTATAAGCATCAAAATTTGCTGAAGTAGCATCTTAGTAATAAGACTGTAAAGGTTGAAAGCCAATGCCAACCTTTTATTCATTTTTGTAATTCAGATGTAGGTTAAGTTTAAAGTCCTGTTCTCACTTTGGTGGTGATCTCCAGTTCTCCTTTTAATCTGACAGCTTTAAAATTTTAACTAGATGACCTGCCAGGGCTGCATACAGATAGCATGCATCACCATGTCAGTCGGAGTACAACAGTACTAACACTTGAACATAAAAGCAGTAGCTATATAGCAAAGGAAGTTAACAGACTTCTGCATGAATGCTTCATTACTACTTTTACTTTGGATTAACTATGAAATAAATTAATCCAGTGTTAACTAAAATGCCTTAACTAAATTAATAGAACACTACCTTCCCCAACTCTGCTGGCTGAGAGGTGGATACAAACACCGGAACCAAGGAGAGGGCAAAGCACCTATCAGCAGAAAGGATTTGGAACGGCTTGTGAGAAGCTGTCAGCCAGCCCATGCCATCTCATCTACCTAAATGTTAACCAGGGATTTCCAGGAAGTTGCAGACTAACCCAGATATCACAAAGAACATAAAAGGCTGTCAAAACACACGGGTTTTCTTCAAATTTACATTATTGCAGGTGTCTTTATACTTCTCTGCTCTTGCTGCTTCTGGGTACAAACATATAAGACTGCTCCAGCTGGTCTATGTAATTGAAGACATATTTTATTTACTAGTGCAGACCACAAGAATCATCCTAAGGTGTTTTTTTTTTTTTTTTGTTTGTTTTTTTTCCTACAAATGTATTCTGAATATCCAGAATCTATTGAAGAAGGATGGCAGAGAGCTATCATGAATGAGAGCTATCATGAATGAGAGCTAGTAAATAGCTCTGCAGCTCTTATTTTTTATGGAATCCAGGGCCTTCTGTGTCAAAGGAGCAAGCTGAGAAATATTTCTCACAGGTAGAGAAAGATCAAAGCACTCTAAACTTTTACAGCAGAAACATTACTTCCTGGTCTCTCAGTCCAGAATATTCAGTCAATTATCTTCACTGACGGGAGAAAATTGTCATGGTTTGCAACGCAATGGTGTTCATAAAGACTGTCATATTGGCAAGGAAAGAATGAACGCCACTAACTTGGTAAAAACACGTGGAACCATACTTGAAAAAGCAATAAAAAATTCTACCTGAAGACCAAAATGACATATAAAGATACACACATGTGTAGACAAACACACACACATATACTCACAGACCTGCAGAGCTAGGAAATGTTTTTATGCTGGGTAACTAGCAAGAAAGCTTGCAATTCAGCACTGGTGAATATTATATGCTGTGCTGGTTTTGGCTGTGGTAGACACTTGCACATGAAGATAGTATGGGGAGAAATTTAACCCTGAAAAGATCTTCCCAGAAGCCTCTCATCTCTGAATTCCCATAACCTTCATCCTCTTCTGTGGTAGCCCCCTTGTCTGGTCCTTTTAATCTGTGTGAGTGAAGAACTCATTTTTAAGTACAGGTTCTCTTAAACAAGGCGTACTACTTTAAATTGAGGCCTAAACATGCAATAGGGCAAGTATCTATATACATACACATACTAAAAATACAAGACACTTGTGCAACACTTTACCACAACAAAAAAACATGTATCATCATCCTGTGAATATTTTCTGCCAAGAACTATTCTGTTCCTAGATGAATGCTAGGAAACATGTGTGATTGCTACCTTGTTCAGAAAAGTAGCCATGGAAAAGCGCTAAGAAAATATATGAGGAATGCCAACTTAAAACATCAGTTCCATTCTGATGAAATACTGTATTTCTGTGTTACTCAAAAAAACCTGTTTAATAAGACATTTTAATGAAGTTTTTTTCATAGCTGCAAACAATACATATGGCAAATACACTGATTCTTCTACTAAGAAACAATAAATTTTTCAGCTGTTTTTCCTTACATGAAAGTGTGGAAATTTCACTCAGGCAGAGGAACAGTAAGTCAGTCATGTTACTTCATTTTTACTCCTCTAAATCCTTTAGCTGAATTACCACTTGATTATTAACATTTGTTTCTGAAAGTATTACAAATACATAGCTTTACAGAATATTATTTTAAAGATTAGATTAATAACTAGTTACTTAAATTTTTACTGATAAGAAATTTGATTTTTCCAACAAAACTGCTCACATTATTGGGAACCTGCATTACATTTCTCACAGTAGAGGGATATCAGTACTAGACTTTAAAGTTGACTGACGCATAGCAGCAGCGTGAAAGAAACCTAATGTGAGTATATAAACCTAATATACATTATAACACCTCTTTACCGATACAACACAAAGTATTTATAGTACTAAGGAAGATTGGCTTGTGCACCTCAGATTTGAAATAGTGGAACGAGTATGAAAACATTAGTTCATTGTCTTTATACCACCCAGAGAGCCAGGCTGGACAACGGAGTAAGCTGAAAGAACCTTGTTTCATCATGGAGTAACCAGTCTCCTTGCAGGAGACTGTTCATCTGAACAAAAAGTAAACCTGCTTTTGAGTTGCCTAGTTTGCAACTCAGTTTTATCAACATAAAAGGAAATTTCTTTACACAGCTGCTTACATGAAGATGTCAATCTAAAATTTCAGACAGCTTAGTGTCAAACACACCTCCAGAGCTCTGTTACCTGGGGGCAGCAGAAAGTTGGAGGTGATAAACATTTCAGTTACGCCAGGTATCTGGTTCAAAATAAATGCAAGGTGCTACCTAAATGTACTTACCCCTGCCAAAAAGAATTACCCTGTTTTTAAATTCTTATTTAATAACTACTGTTAGAGCACAAAGAGGACACAGAAATACTCATCTATAAAAGTTGTCTTTGATACAAGTGTTGAATTCTAATAATTTTCTAAATCCACCTGGTATCAAAAAGTTTCTCATGCTTAAATGAAATCAAAATGAAAAATGCCCTTTTATTTTGTTTTCCTCATACTGAAGACAACAAATCCCATAAACTTCTCAAGTGCTAATTTTACAGGCAACCTGTTCTCCAACCCCCCCAATTCATCTGCACTGTCTGCATAGCAAGTATTAATGGTGGATTGTTTGTTGTATTTACAGCAAGTTTATTGGGGAGAGGAAAAGTATTCTTTTACAAATGAGCCATGTTCACTATTGAGATTATTTCCAAAGAGCATTCAGAAAGCAAACCTGAATATATTACATTGACAATTATTTTTCAATATTTTAACATCGGCCACTTAAAACTGGTTGTGTTATTAGCACATATACTGATCTTTAAATATACTACTTCTACATAAACAGTGCAAATCTCAATATTCACATCAACCTGAAATTAATGCTGCAATTACTGTTGACATTCACATCAAGAAAGTAGTAAACTATTTCACATGAGCAATTCCAAAACCTCAGAATGCCATTATTAATATTAAAGAAACACAGAACAAACACATTGGGCTTCAAAGCCTTGTTTTGATACACACAATCCCTGTAAACATGGATGTATTGTACTTGTCAATACTGATATCTGATATAATTTTATAAATAAAACCACTGATATAAACAACTCCTACAACCATTTTTTGCATAGGATTTGGATTAAGTTTACTTTAAGACAGAGCAAGCTGTTAACAAAATCCTCTAGTCAATTAGTCTTCCATCACGCAAATTTAGGTGTATGATTAAACTTTACTCAAGGAGTTTCTCTGACTTCAGTGAAAACTTACACATGTAAGCATTTGCAAAACTGAAGTCATCTTTAACACTTAAGTTACCCCAATCATTGAGAATACAAGCAATAAAAGAGCTCTCCATAAATTTATAAAATATACCAATTTAAAAGTTTATGCTGATGTTTCTGTAAGTCACATTTATGATTCCAAACAGTTATGTACATACTATACTATCACAGTAGGAAATACTTCACTGTAGAACACCACAGTGAACAAGTTGTGAAGCACAGTGTTCAATATAATTTCCCTTTAATATTCCCAGTGCATAAGTTGTTAACATCTACACTACACAAGGTGCCCAGATCTAGTATTTGTTATATACAATGTAAAAGCAAGATAGAAAGAGCTTTGCAGTTTAAAGTAAGGAATGAAAACAGTAGGTAATATACAGGGATCCACTCCTGCAAAGTACAGAATTCTTCTTCACAATGACCACAACCACTGAATATGGTGGATTTCAGGTCATTCAACCCAGTAAAACAGTGCTCAGCACCTTGTACAAAGAGAGATCTGAGTGCACTTTATTATAAAACATCTCCTTTCGATGTCATAAAGTGCAAAAAACATATATTCTAGTATTTTACAGTCACTATTAAACTGCCATGTTTGCACAATGCAAAATTCAATAACTTGTTATACATTTTGTATGGACCCTATAATAAATGCTGAGACTGAAGTTTTGCATCTTTAAAAAAATCTTAGTATTTTAAAGATATTGTGTAAATATAAAAAGAAATATAAATTATAATTCTTGAAATAGATATTTTAACATGTGACCATTTTCCAAAGCATTCAGTAAGAAATTTCACTTTCTTTTACAGCATTACATTTTAGAATCTGTAAAACATTTTAAAGGCTAATAACTTCAAAAAGTAGAAATAAAAACTGTTGTATCACAGTACGAGACACCTCACCTCATCAGACATCTTTTACCCTAGATGTTTCTAAAAAATCAAATTAAAAAAAAAAAAAAAAAATCCCAAAAAAACAAAAATCCCAAACAACTCAAGACTTATATTCCCAATTGTTCAGAACAAGATATATGGCGCTACTTCTTAAAAGAATGTAAGAGTTCCATAACTTCATTTCACTCTTAAAATTCAAATAAATGGGGTAGAATGTAACCACAAATTTAAAAGGCCTTAAAATACTACACTGTTTTGGTGCATTGTACCAATGACTCTTGACATGCATGAAGAATCAAATTCTATGACATTCTTCACAAAGCCAGGTAAAAGCAGAAGTTTCAAGAGTTCTATACATGTTACAGAGCTTTCTTTTCTTTGAACACTGGGAAAGAAACTGGGAGGAAGACTGACAGTGAGAAACTGTCTTCCTCCAAGCTGTACCATGAGCAGCATAGCTCCTGTCCTTGAGCTTCACTGCACAATAGTAATTTAGCCCTAAGAGAATACAATGTTGGTTGTATAATAGTACTATACCATATCCAGTGATACCAAACTTAATGCTAACAAGAAGTGTATTGAAATACAAAGGTAAAAAATGACTGAAATATATTTTTAAAGTGAAAGACATTAATGTAGCCTGCAAACCACAGGGAGTTTGAGTGGGAGAAGACAATATAGATTTACAATGAACTACCAAGTTTATGACCACTTAAATCTTCAAGACAGGGTATTCTCTGCTTTTCAGTCAGAGAACTGGAAGATGGTTTCTGGGTTATTGCTGTCTGCGGGGTTTGTTGGCTGCAGTGTCTTTGTAGGTGTAGTTTTACCATGAGAATGAGAGGAAGAAGAATGTGAACTTTCACTGGAGCTGCTACGTGTCTCTGTGCTTGTACTTGTTTTTTTCATTTTCCTTCTCTTTGCAAGAGGTGCCTTGTCAACATTCTGGAGACAAAATCCTTCCCTTTTGTACTTGTTAAAAGCCTGTTTAAAAATAAAAGGTAATTCTAAGCTTTCCAAGAGGTTTAAGGCATTTTATGGCTTGTTTTAATATGAATGCTCTATGGTAAGTCATAAGATAAACTGTAAACTTCTGAAGGATCCCTATGAATAACTTTAACAATAACTTTACTAATCTTTAAAAGCATTCAAGCGCAATACATAACATTATTAACTGACATTATCATCTCCTTGTTTTTAATTGCTGTTTTCTAATTGTAATTTAGAAGTAATTTTTATTAAGCTTTAAACCTATTTAAAACTACATTTTCAGGAACTATGTTTTGTCAAACTTCTCGGGTTTTCTTTCACCCCAAATTATCTTGCATTTTCAGGACCTCTCCAAGTAACAATTATTTTCTTTTTCTCTTCTTGGTAATAAAGATCTGCAAGTATTTCAGCATAAACCTGCTCAATTGCAGTTTACTCTCTGTAGAAGGGAACTTGAGAATCAACATTATGTTTGTATAATACAATTTCAGTTCAAACATTTTTAATAATATACAATGGTAGAAAAGCAAGTCCATTTAAAAAAAAAAAAGTATCCACAATTTTAAAAACATGAACTAGGTATGTTCTAGAAATTTTACCTCACAAATTTTTAAGCATAAGGACAAAAAGTCAAATAGTCACTTAAGTTGAACAGAAAGATTCTCTTTTTCCTAAGTCTGAAGACCTTTTAAAATATTTCTCTAAGAAACAATAACTACTTCATGAACAGCCACATCTCAGTCCCCAAAACCCCACTAATGTAAATCTCTTTAAGAAATATATTCTTGCCTCATCGTTCATGTTTTCACTCTGCTTAATCATAGATGTGCAGAAAATAGGTATTGCAGAAAAAATTGCAGCTATAAGCAACCACTGAATTATAAGGACAATTATATATTTTTAATTAGGAGAAGATGTACAAAAAAAAAATGCCTACATTAAACATGTAACAAAATTTAGCACATGACAAAAGATTTCTCAGAACTTACATGAAAGGTGGCTTTGACGTATGTGTGCACTGCAGCTCCTGAAGAGCCTAAGTTATCAGGAGTCATTAGAGGGTTGGATGACAGCTGGCTGCCATCCTGGAGCCATTCGTTGTATCTCAGGCTGGACATTTTTATTCTTTTGTTTGGATCCACTGTTAGAAGTCCTAATGGAAATAAATTACATTCTCTTAAATTGAGCACTATTTGTTTTCTTTAGTAGAAAACTGGATTTTTTTTTAAGAAAATCTCATGTACTGCTTTGGTAAGTAAATAATGACAATATTTATCTTAGGTATGTTACTATTTATCCTAGGTATGCTAATATTTACCCTAGGTAAGGCTCACACCATGTTATACTGTCATTCTCTCCAGAAGAATCATTAAATACAAGAAACTGCTATTTAACTGCTAATTCGCGTATCTTCACATTAAATCAGAACTACCAAATAATTTCTTCTCTTAAGACCTCTCTAGGACTTAGTTCAAGAGGGTAGACTGAATGTTAAAATCTCTACCTTTTTGGCAGAAAAATTACTTACAAGCCTGCTACTGAAGAAATTCAGAACTCAACCTTAGTTAAATTAGGACTGGTGCCTACTACCTCATGCTGAAAATATAATTAGATGCTCAAAAGCTTAGGGGAAATCAAAGCATGGCAAATGTGAACGAACCAGCTCAGAAACACAGCAGTTTGGTACAAGCATTCAAAACCAGCCAGAGTAAAAGTGATAGCAGTACATTCATTTTCTGCAAAAGCTCAGCTTTTAAAACATAACTTGGTGTTTTTACAAAGCAACTATAACATAAAAGAAATCTGTTTTTAAAAACGTTTTAAAAGAGTGACTTCGCTTTTTCTGAAACTCTTTGACTACTTTTAACCCCACACACCTTCAGCATCTCACTACATTAGAAAGTTCTCTCTCAGGTGTACAGACAAGTTGTGGTGCCGTTCTGATATGTCCACCTTTATTCATAACTTGAGTTAGCGGCTCAGCACACGGCTTAAGCTGTGGATACTATTTTGTCAGTTTAGACACTGACAGACATGCATAATTCTCTAAACTTTATCTTTTGATATAGGAACATACGATACATTAAATATTTGTGAATACATACCTTGAATTAACTCTTTAGCCTCTTCAGAAACATTTTTCCAAGCTTCCCCCTCAAAGGAAAATTCTCCCTTTTTAATTTTCTTCATAATTTCCAATGCACTGGTACATGTTAAACTTTTGTCTTGAGACTGAAACGGTACTTGTCCTGATAGCATTGTGTACTGTCATAAGAACAAAAGCAGTATTAACAAACACAGTATATTTGTCTACTAAATATGGAAAGCTGCTGTCTGCATCACCAGTGCTATACAATAAAACTTCCACTAGCATATCTTTCAAGGCTATAGAAAACTTAAAAGTATACAAGACTTTCTTTGGAGTCCTTGTTAGAAAAACACAAAAAACAAACATTCATATTTCATGAAAATATCTCCAAAACACAATGGTATCTCTATCCAGTTTATACCTACTGAAATTATGTTTCTGTGAATCAGAATGCAGGTTGATTCCTTCTCTGAAATGAATCTGTACGAAGATTATATGGATGCCTGCCAGATCTTCTAACACAATCTCTTTTAAGAACCAGATTGTATCAAGTATTTTTTCCATTCCCAGAAATGCTGAATTTAACTTACTGCTTAGGAAAAAACACCTCCCTTCCTAGAAGACATAAATCTCTGGAATCTATTATTTGTGCAGCAGTATTTTCACCTCACTTGAAAAATCATCCATCCAATTCAAGTCTGAAATTATGTCAAATCCCTTGCATTTTAACAAAAGGTAAATGCATAAAATGAAGTTACAATTAAAAACCTCAATCACTCACCAAAATGACTCCCAAACTCCACAGATCACAAGACTCATCATAACCGTTGTGATTCAAGAGCTCTGGGGCAGCATAATGAAGAGTAAAACATGGAGTCTTAAGAGGCTGATTATCAGGTGGTTTTAAACGAGCAAAGCCAAAGTCAATTATTTTTATTTCTGAATTATCAGTTTCATCTGTAAACAACAAATTCTGAAAAGCAAAGACAAAATTAATACCAGCACCAGGTAGAAAATTTGTTAAAATACTTATATAGTTATTTTTTCCTCCACATTTAATACTGCAGAAATCTATCTAGGGAAAAGGGGAATTGAGAGACACTGGGGGAAAAAACGGAGAAGTAAAAATAATGGTATTTTGGGATGTAAGAAAATGTGATGTGTTTATCTGCTTCCTGAACATCTGCAAGTCAGGTTAGCTCTGAGATTACTAATGAAAATGGACGTTCAGCAGAGAACAGTAAGGAAAATAATTTGGGGAACACTGACAAGGAGCAAAGCAAAAGTATCGCCTTCTTCCTCAAACACAAGTATTTTTTTCCTCAAACTTCTGCTTCCTTCTGGCATGTTCCAAATGACAGCTTTCTCGCATGTGGAACTCTTGTTACATGGTCCTCAAGTAGTAACACACTGTAGCCAAATTGCTATGGGCACAGTAACGCAAAAGAATAATTTGAATGTGAAAGATGGCAGACCAGAAAGCTCAAGCACTGAAGGTCACGTAGCAGTCCAATCTCTAACCAGTGGCCTACTCCTTACACCAAGGTAAAGAAACTTTGATACAGTAGTCTCTGAGAATTCCAACTTTACAGGCTGGAATGTGGCATCTTGGACTTGAAGAGAGACAAGCTGTTGTCAGTTTGGAAGATTTCAGACAATCTGTTCTGCTTTCCGCCTGAGTATTTATTTTTGTCATGATAAAAAGACAATGATAAAAGAGCGAAACTAAGATTTAAGAGAACTGGCTGAGGTCAAGATGAATTTCTGAAAGAGAGCGAATTATTTTTTGTTGCCTTTGCTGTTTAACCTATGCAATGCTAGAAAAAGTCATAATATTAGAAATCCTATAGCCTATGCAATTTTGTAATACAAGAAGTGAATTACTAATTTCACACTCATTAAGAAGGGGGAAAGAAAAATGATTGCTAGACCGCAAGCAAATCAGTAAGGACGATCTGAGAGCATTTTTTATGGATGAAACAGAATAGCTACTACAAAATTTTGCATTCTGTACTGCTGTTATACTTTAATGCACGATTAGAAAAGTCAGTTTTCTGTATTAAAATGTTGTGCAAAATGGATCTGAAGAAAGCTAAATTTCAGTAGAAATATTAATACAATGAGTATAGGCAATTAATACAATCTTTTTTTTTTGTTATAAAGCCAACAAGTAAATAACTGCAGTGACATTCAATTAAAAAGACCTTCCTTCTTAAGACAAAAATGACATTGATTGCGTACAGAAAGAACGGTACAGTCCAAATGTTCTAAGACATCTTCAAGACTACTTCATTTATCAGGTAAACATACCGTGATACACAAAACCCCACATTAAATTATCTATTTTCTACCTAGTACCTTTTCCTCTATTTTGCAGAGCAAATACGTGATCTAATTACTACTGCTTAGATTAGAAAAGCCTTACATCCAGTTCATGCAATTAAAAAAGCACCTCACCCTTAGTGACATCTGGCCAGCTGTATTTTTTAACAGACTTACCAATATCACATTAGGTGTCAAAGCTGAACATCAAACAAATCTGAGTGAAACTGTTAGAAAGGAAACAATTTCCTATATATATATATAATTTTTTTTTTACAGAAAGGTGCACTAACCACATCTATATTGGGAGGCCTGCATATCCCATACCAAGTTCATGTAGAAGCCAAAAACAGCAACTTTCAAAACAAGCAGGAAGGAGACAAGCTGGTTAAGTCCAACTTTGTGGAGGCAATGCATTCCGCAAGCTGTTCGCTAACCCTTCATTACTTGGACTTCCCAGACTTCTGTTCTTGAACATGATGTAGAATTGAAGACTGCCTAATTTACCATGCAGCCGAAGCTCTGTTTTACAGAATCTGACCTTTACATTCAAGATGGTAATATGACTAGAATGACGAGAACAGAATAGAGAAAGGATTTCTGGGTTTTGTCCTTCAATCAGTTTTAAAAGTTCTTTTCTTTCCTTGATGCTGTCAGCACAAAAACATTTTCCAAGAATCACATTTTTAATTAGCACATTAGAATTTCACAATAGCCTCTCTTAATTTATTTAATGCAGAGCCTCCAGTACAGAGATGTTTTCAAACATGTATTTTGGACTAGTTTTGGAAAACAGTTACACATACAACAGTTATAATACCAGTACCTAGAAACTTCTTCATCTGTTGAGCTGGGATTACTGCAAAGGAAGTAAGTTTGTAATACACGAGAAGGTATGCTACAAAAGCATGAAACATTGATAGGAATGATGGAAAATTTTAAACTCCAAACACAAAAGCAGCTGCTACTTCCTGAGGTATGACTGTAATCACGAGTACAACATCTTTACTGGATGAACTAACATCAAACTATACTATTCGTGGGCTAAACATAACTAACATGCATCCAAGCCCATTATTGTTACAGGAAAAGTAGCAAACATGGGCTGCAGGAAGAACAAAGCCAGTGGTCAACCTTACCATAGGAAACTGAATGCCTGGAACGCAACCTGATGCTGCACAAGAAAAATATCAGAACAAGAAACTATTGAAAAATACGTATTAAATGATTGTATCTTTCGGGAAACCATTAAACTCTCTAAATTCAAATCACACTTTTTGATTAGTTGGTTATGTTAGTTTGTGGTTCATTTTTCATTTGACTGAGACAGAAGACAGTACAAGGGTGTCGCAGCTACCTCTAAAAGAAGACCTACTAAGGGAATTAAGACCAAAGAAAAGGGGGAAATGTACAGGCAACGTACCCAAGCAACATAACTCTGATTGTGAACTGTTTCATAAAATAAATACATATTTTCCATTAGTAAAAACTATCCCCAAATAGGCAAAGAACTTCTTTGAAAAAGTTATGGTGTAAATTTCTTGAAATACAAAATTACTTCTAACAGTTCCTTTTACCTATGAACAGCAAATTCTGTAGACATTTTTCTAAGTAAAAGTGATAACATTTTATTAAAAATACAGAAGTAGAAAAAAACTAATCAAAACTGCAGGAACAAAAATAACATCACATTCCAGATATTTAATAACGTAGTGTCTGAATATATATATGTATATATGTAAGTCACTATACCTCAGGTTTCAGATCTCTATGGACTACTCCTACATCATGCATATGGCTCACTGCTGAAACAAGTCTGCGCATAATATGACTTGCTTCGGTCTCGCTGAAATGTTTCTTTTTCTGAATACGCTCAAGCAATTCTCCTCCCTTCAGCAATTCCATTACTAGAAATGTGTGGAGCTGAAACAATGCAGAAAAAAAGAGGCGTGTTAGAAATTTAACATTACAAACCAACGTTCATTCAGGAGCTAAATGCTATTCTGATAGGTTCTTAAAGTTTGAAGAAATAAAACTGCTGCTCATAGTAATTCATAAGGCCTGTACGTGGCACCAAACTGAATCTCAGAAGACATTTTCCCCATCAGTCTCACTGAGACTGAATAATGTTGATGTCTTTCCCATGTCCACCCACATTTATTTACAAAAATGCAATGCTACCATGCAAATGTGTAAGCTTGGATAAGGGAGACAAAATGCCTTTCTTTAGGCTAGCAAAGCTAGGAAAAAAAAAAAAAAACAACAAACCAAAAACTTCTGCTGTTTAAACCTGTTCTGACGTGGGGAGAAATTTCTATCAATATGCATAGAGTTAGACTTTAAATGTTACCAAATGCTTTAAAAGCACCATGAAGCTTTAGTCTTTGATTTCACAATATCTAGAATTTCTTCTGATTTCATCCCCTACAAAGTAGTAGCCAAAGTTACTGTACTATTAGAATCACAACATACATCTTCCCAAACATTAAAGAATATTTTTTGAATTAAAAAAAGTAATGATTGTTTGGATGGCTGCTCGTTTCAAGACAATCAATAAGCAGTGACTTCCTTGATTACATGGCAACATTAGCACATAATCAACTGCAATTCAAATGTCTTGCCATTAAGCAAAAGGCAGACTTCTCAGGACAGGTAAGCGCAGTTAGCATTCTCAAAAGGTAATGGATATAGGCATGAAATGGCTTCTACATTTCCTTCTCCAGAATGACAGTAACAAAAGTAATACTTGCAAGCAAAAAAAAAAAAAATTCTGGGAAGAGGTCAAAGAATGAAATCAAAAGAAATAGTCAGGAACAGAAGGTGCATACTATTTAGATATCAAAGAACACAAGCAGAGATATGCAGACAGAAAGTGGCAACAGAACAAAGTGCCTCCTAGTCACACTGCTAGTAATGTTTGCAAGAATCCTCTCCTGCAAATGTTCTTTATGTCTTGGGAACAGCCAACAGAGAAGTCAGGAAGGATAAAAAGACTTTTCTCCGCTAGAAAAGTTCTTGCAGCTCACCGGAAGAGACTGCAACTCTATGGCTGGATTAGTAATGCAGAATTTGATCAGACTGATATTGAAGCAAGTTAAAAATTGAAACTTTTTTTTTTTTTGTAAGACAAAACACAGAAATGTCAAACTAGAAAATTTAGACCTGTTTCAGTCTTCAGAATATTGTGTGTGATTAATCTGGAAGATACCATCTGGGAACTACCAACAGCAAGTAAAAATACAATAGTTAGGCTGGTTGAGAGCAGCCTATTCAGTTGTAGAGCAATCTGAAGAAGGTATTTTTTTAGATATTGAGTATTGTAATTTTACTCAAAGGAAAGTGAAAAAAGTGTCCTGTTCTACACATGCCTCATATTGTACATAAATGCAAAAAACTGCTTCCTTATTGTTTAAGGCTAACATACAGATTTTTCATCTTCTCATGCTTCACATGAGCACCCTGCTGGTCCTTGCATAAACAGCATACTGGGATAAGACTGGGATATGTGGTGAGGCAAGAGAGCCCACGACAAAATCTAGACTAGAATCACAGAGTAGTTTAGGTTGGAAAGTACCTCTGCAGAACAACTTGTACAAACCTCAAGCTCAGACCAGCACCAATCTCTAAATTAAACCAAATCATAGCTTATTAGATGCTCTGGAGCTTGCATTATACAAAGGAAAAAGACAACTAAGGACTTGAAATAAACCCTAAACTAATCTCAGTATGTTTTCAAATACAGGCATTACTTTCACATTCGGTAAGTTAGCAAGCTACAAGGTTACCTCCATTAATTTACTAATACACAAGAAAAAAAAACTGCAGTAGGTATGTAATCTTCATATGTAACATTTCCAAATTATTTTACAAAAATTATTTTTACAAATACTATTCTAAGATTCATGACATCCATATGGGAAAGTGATTATCTATTCACAGGTATGGAAACTAGACCATGAATATATTGTATGCAATTAACAAAGTAGATCAAGGCCAGAAATAGAATCCAAGACTCTTAATTCTTCCAAATACTTTATTGATTTGATAGAATAACTTCAGAATGTAGAATGTAGAACTTTATCTTTTATACTGACCAGACAAAAGCCCTAGAAAAAGGTAGTCATCACTGCAACACTATGCTTAACTCCTAAAAGTACTTGGGAAAAGACATGGCAAAGTATTTGGCTATTGCTGATTATAGTTTCTTCAAAATACCTGGTCCTGAAAAACTTCATGTAACTTCACTACATTCGGGTGTCCTTCGCAGAGTTTCAGAGCTGTTATTTCTCTCTGGGTGTTGGCTTCCATTCTGGAAAAATTGAGCAGTCATTTTGTACCAGTTTTACTGGGCAAATTTCACTGCGCAAAGTATCACTCCTCTTTTTTTTAATTACTTGCAATCCAATTTTTTTTTAATATTACAACCACTTAAACACAATTAAAAGCATATTCAAAGTAAGCTCAGCAAAACTCTCCACATTGCCCTGCAAGTTAGGACATTAAAAATCACACCCAAATAAACACTGGTTTGGATGCTACTGCAACTTGTTGCAGCAAAAGCTGAAATTATATTATAGAATAGTTTCCATTTAAAACAAACCTTTCCCTGAGTCTAGGGCAATTTGATTTCACCTCTGTTCCTACAGGTATTTATTAGTTCAGCATTACCTTGAAGACTCAAATTACCTGACAAATCCTTTTCCATTCTTGTAGTAAGTTAAGTACTTCCAATGCTGTATGGAAACTATGAACTCCTAATAGAAAAGAGTTACATTATCTACATATGAACTGTATTATGCAAATGAACCCCTAAACAGGTCAATGTAGCAATATGAAAGAGATAAGAAGAGATTTGCTGAACAACAAAAATCATCCCACAAATTCTCTTTCAAAACTGAAAGCTATAGCCAAAAAGTTAACATGGTGAATATTATAAAACCTATCTGAACAAGGACAGAATAGAACGTTTTGATTCCCACCAAATATGGCGATTTATTTGGGACAAATAATGCCTGATTTTTTATTTTGGTTTTCCGAACTTTTCCCCTGTCCTGGGTTCAGCAGTAGCAGTCATTTTTCTCCTTCGTAGTAGCTGAGGCAGTGCTGTATTTTTGACTTTCAGCCCGGGAACAGCACTGATAACACCGATGGTTTTCGTTCCTGCTCAATAACGTTTACTCTGATCATGGACTTTCTGAGTCTCATGCTCTGCCAGGGAGGAGGGGAAGCTGGGAGGAAGAAGAAACAGGGCATCTGATGCAAACTGACTGAAGAGGTATTCCATACCACAGCACATCATGCTCACTATATAAACTGGGGGCAGTTACCCAGAAGGGGTTAGATCACTGCTGGGTAAGGCTGGGTATCAGTCAGCAGGTGGTGAGTGGCTGTATTCTCTTCCCTTGTTATTTCCCTTATCATTATTATTACAGGTGGTAGCAGCAGTGGTTTGTGTTATACCTTAGTTATTGGACTGTTCTTATCCCAATCCATGGGAGTTACATTCTTTCAATTCTCCTCCCCATCCCTCCAGGAGTGGGAGGTAGGAAGGGGAAGGGGGGGGGAGTGAGAGAGTGGCTGTGTGGTTCTGAGTTATGGCTGGGCTTAAACCACAACACCCTCAAGAAAGCTAATCAAGCACTGACTCAGAGAACGACCTGTTGGATAATGCAAATAAAGTCTCTCTCTCCACACATGTTCTTAATTTTTGGTTGCATTCCTGACATCCCTCCATCCCCCAAGAAATTAGAAAACCCAATTCAAATAATCTTTCCCCCCTAAACTACTATAAGGAGAAGGCAGACCTAGGAAACAGATGAAAAAGATTCAGCATCATGAACATCAACCTTTCTGCATGGACTTTTCTGAGTCTTAGCCCTCTATAAATAGTTAACCATGCTGGATTTTAAACAGAAAATATAATGAAAAACAACTTAGAATCTCTAAAACAATAACTCAAGCCACTTAACTGTTTCATTAGCCTTCAGACATACAGATAAACCTCAAATTGCTGGATGGAGCCAGGTCCAGCACTAACAATAAGAGTAGCACCATAGCAGAACTCTTGGTCCAAGCTTTCACTTCAACTATTATGAAAAGATTTACCTAGGTGTAGGATTCACTTTCTTGGCACCTTTGATGGGTAGGAGTAAAAGACTGACTGACTTGGAGGCAAAGAGATTACCAGAAACCTATTATACTTTTCCTTTTAGCAAGAGTTACTAGAGTGGTCCTCAGAGCAATATTATTTACTGTTTAAAAGCTTCTTACTGAAGGCTGGTTTGTGTCCAGCAATTTGGAATGTGGGTTTACTGCTCGCTCTACATACTGCACAGGCATGCTCTGAGTCTGCTCACAGCCTGCAATACTAAAGAAAAAAAAAAAACACCAAAACACAAAAGTACTTTAAAAATCTCTGTTGTATATACACCACTTCTTTACCTTTATTTAGCCTGGTTCACCAAGATGAAGAAGAACGAGCAGAAGTAACAGTATCATTTGGCAACATAATTTCAAAAAGTTCTATGGGAAAAATCAGTACTACTTTGCTCACTGTTATCCAGAAACAAAAACATACATTAGCTTAAGATGGGATGGAAACACTGGTCTGCAGCTCTGCATGCACCACAGAAAAAAATTTTGAATGTAGACACAGGCAGGGATTTCCAGAGTGAAATATCTAATGCTGCGTACTATGTGTCTAAGTTCTCATTATAATGAGTAAAATTCTACATGACTAATCTTACAGGGTGAACTATTTCACTGCAAAATACATACCTAGAGTAGGATTCAGTGGCCTAAGCATAGTCGAGCCTGGAAGATATCCGCTATGAAGACATCTACATAAAGGTAGCAGTCACAAGACAGATGGGAACTGGAGAACTGAGAGGACTCCAACAGATGCTAAAACGGCACAACATAGGTGCCTATGTTTAAGTTACTGAGTCCCATGGCTGGCGTCTAGTCATTTGAATCTCAATAAGGCTTCACTAACCATTTTGCGTAGGCCTCATTAATCATAGCACACCTCAGAAAACTGACTCGGATAACTATATCTAGGTGACTTATTCTTTGACTTATCCTATCCAAAATGCATATGATGAATCACTTAAGGCTAGTGGACAGTTACTTCTAGAATCTGGAAAAACAGAGGTACAGCCTCTATGTTACAGAAGATACCACCGTGAACTATTCTGATGGCAGAACATCTACACTTTCTCTTCCCTACCAGCATTCTGCAACACGCTGGGACATATTTATTAATGAACACTGCAAAATCAAGCTAAAAAAATCCACCCACTCCTCAGATAATCCCTTATCTTTATTCTTCTCTGGACAGAAACTGCTGGAAGTATCTATTTTGGAAGAGGACCAGATGGTCCCCATGTACAAAGCAAGTCAGCTTCTTCCATTGTGGTGATGTCATTGGGACACCCAAGAAACAAGACACAACTTACAACTCCATAGTCTAATCCCATTTTACATACACACAACTAGATCTGGGGCAACCTACACTACAGATATTTTTTTAAAGCAATGTCTTAGGCAATCAGTTGGGCACTTAGGAGAGGAAACTAGCATAAGCCTACTTTCTGTTCTCTTAGGTCTAAAGATATGAGGCCCTTATACCTTACTCTGGTTAGGAGTAAAATTAGGGAAAATTAGGGTAGAATACAACAAGGAACCAGAAAAGTACTCTTTAGGTTTCTCCTTGTGTCTTCTCCAACATGAATAACATTTTTTTTCAAAAGACTTTCAGAATCTTTTAAAGGCTATAAGGTTAATAAAAGTTTCTGTAAATTCCACAAAAAAGGAAACAATATAAAAGTTATTTTTCTAATCCACGGGTGACAATAACAAAGAAAATTATTTTTATTGTGTTATAGAATATTTATACCTTTTGCTAATTATTTTTACTGCATACTCTTGGCTAGTTTTCTTGTGTAAGCATTTTCGACAAATGGAAAAACTTCCTTCTCCCAATGGTTTTTCTTTCAGATCCAGTTCATAATGATGATAAAATGGAGAGTCCTGTTAGGAAACTGTCTGTATTTAGTTCTGCAGAATACTTTTAGTATACACAGTCAAAAACAAAGAGTAAAGTTTTGTGAGAATTTTTAATCTACATTTAAAATTGAAAGAAAGCTCTCTTTTTGATAAAATATAATCTTAACTTCTATTTCATCAAATGCATAAAATTTATTCTAAGAGTAAATCTTATGTTATTTTATACATAATCAATAAATCATTACTACTACAATAGCTAGAAAATATTCTAACAGGCTCAAAGATGGCTATACATACATTTATCCACAAAACTATGCGCTTCTTCGAAGACATCGCAATAGCATGTGCTCTTATAACACTTCACACATCAATCCATGCTTATGGGTAAATACAGCACAGAAGGATTTCTGATATAATTAAAGTAGCTTCAAAGATATCTAAGTGTTTGGCTGAGTAAGAACTATCAGAAGTCAAATTACTATTACTACTATGTTTTCAGTCTCTTGGAAAGCCAGGTAATCATCTCATTCTTCTGATTAAATTTAAACTACATCTTAATAGTACCACATGCAAATTATATGCTGCAATCACCTGAGGAGCCATTACATAGAACAGATAATTTAATAATGACTATTTTGTAATCTGTAGTCTAGTTTGTGATTGCTGCTTGGAAATTTATATGTAGTTCCAAGATAACCACATCAACTCAGCTCTTGTTATTATTATTACCTTCATCATAGCACTTCTGGCAATAGTTGTAGTTCCAGGCCGCTCATCCCCAACATAAAACTGAAGAGGATCTACTGTAGCTGCATTGCGTTTAAACAAAATAGACGGTGCAACAAAAGAATACCCCTATGAAATTAAAACATCAGAAAATGACACGGCTTGAAATTGTTGCACACAAACTATGACACTGCATATGAAGCATCAGAAGTTTCAGAAAATTTTTTTTTAAAATAAATTGGAATTTTCATAATGATACAGAAACTGTAACTATGTTTTTGATGGGTGGAAGGTATCACTCTGTGCAATGTGAACAAGTATCTTTCTGAGATTAGTTATATGATTATCCACAGTAACAGATAAAACAATGATAATACAAAAATTCTGGTAAATTATGCTAAAAATTTGGCTCAGCTTCAATTGCTTTTATATGTGATAAAGAGTCATAGTGAAAAGTAGCTAGCTTCCTAGAACACCTTTAGTTTAAAGCACAAAAGTTATGCGGTGATATAAGCATCAAGCCATTTTAAATGGCAAAACAAAATAACCTTCATATTAATGGATGTGTTCAGTTTGGGCATTCTAACAAGAATAGCGATGACTACCACTACAGGACGAATAAGGACATATTAGAACATGCATACATTGCACGAAACAGTCAAAATTGGTACAAACCTAGCAAATTCCAAAATACAATGTTATAGTCTTGTACACTAAGCAGCATTAAGCAGCTCAAACCCAGACAATAAAAACAACAAAGTACAAGGTCGTGAAGGAGAAAATGCAGTCCAGACTTCTGTTCACTTCTGCAGCTTTGGTACTGAGCTGGCTGCACATAAGCTTTTCTGCCTAACTGACATCCAGGTTATGCAGTCTGTAGTTTAGCAACTGAAGCACTGCTACAGCACCCAGAAAAACATCTTTCAGCTCTGCAGTTAGTTCCTACTTCCCAAAGGAGTACCCCAACCAGAGAATAATGCAGACACGAGCAAACTACATTGCTGCTGGTGAAGCTGATATGCCAGGCTGATGGAGTCAAGCTGACAAGTTTCTTAATACTCAATAAAGGGCAGCCTGACTTTAGCCCAACAGGTAGGACACTCAGCTGGGAAAAAAGGACATGCAATTTTACGTTTGCAGTAGTATTGCTTCCACCCTTCTCATTTTGCAATTGCTGAATGAAGCCCTGAGAACTAGCATTGTAAATTACATAGTTAGTGGGAATTAACTTAGAAGGCAGGAAAAAGAAACAAAACAAAATAGCTATATACATGCAATTGCTCAATCAATTATTTGGTTTATTGTTGTGGGTTTTTTTTTTTTTTTTAATTAATGTGAGTTCTTAAAATACCTGAAATATTCTTTCTGAAGTCTGAGGGGTTGCTGCAGGAGAATATGTTGGATCCATTTCTGTAAACTCTTCTGCAAAATTACTGACATCCAATTCATCTCTTATTACTGGTTTAAATGGAGCTGGTACTTTTTTGGCAGCTAAATCATCCCAATTCATATTCTAAACCGAACACAGGAAAATAAGTTTGAATCAAATGAAAATTTAAAAGAAACAAATACTGGAAAGAGGGACTTTTCCAGAAACAGTCCTAAATACATCTGCTATCTTCCACAGGCAGATGAAAAGTATTCAAATTCTGCCCTACTAATTTGCTTAGATAAAGGCAAGAAACATTATAACTATTTGCAAGTAGACAGAATCCCAAAAAAACCCAACCAAACAAACAAAAAAATCAACACGAATTCAAACAGTGGAGATAAACCAAAGCAGCCCTTATATTTCTTGGGAAACAACATATTTTTGGAAGCCATGGTGCACGCATGCAGTATCTTCAGTTTTTCATTGCTGATTTCTATACCTAATTAATAATCTTAGCTTCCAGAGCCCAGAGAACAAAATGCCTTCAGATTCTTACTTAAAGGTATGGTTGGAAGTAGAACATACAGATACAGTAGTTATGAGAAAGTGGAACTATATCGTAAAGGAGTGGAACTGAAATGAAGTCAGGATTAAAGATTGTTGTATAAGGAAAATATGTATCTTCCAAAACAATCAGTAAATAAAGAAACTTTAACTCTACTTTGTCAAACTCTTTTAAGAGGAAGGAAAATGAGAAGGAATGAGAAGAAATTCAGAAGTTAAAAGTCCAAGATATCGCCCATGCTGAAAGTTATGATAATTACATTGAAAAGATGGATTTGAAAGGCTTAATTTATCAAATTTTATCAAATATTAATACACTGAAATCTGAACAGAATTAGAAGTTACTAAACAAGACTAAAGAATTAATTAGGAAAATAAAAATACATAAGAGGTGTTTATCCCTAATAGCAAACTTTATCAATATGCAAATTTTACTAACAACATTAGTGGCAAACTTTCCTTTAAAAAAAGCCAACACAACATAGAAGTGTTTTCCATTAGACCTTCAGGTTTAAGTAACATGTCTTTTGGCTGCTTCAAGTAACTGTTACAAATACACAGAATACATTAAAAAATCTACCAAGCCTTCTTGAAGTACAAATAAAATCCATAGACATAAGAACGCGGATACCCTTCCTAATTTCAGTCCAAGATTATTCATGCAATTAACACATCCCTAAACTATTATTAAAGCCAACAGAATTTCTTTAGTCTTGGGTTTTAAAGGCATCAACACAGGCTAAGTGGTATCTGGGGAGCTTTGTCTGTTTTACCTGGAAAAAGGGATGCTGTTTGATCTCATCGGCATCAGTGGGACCACAGCCTAGCCTCTTCTTGGGGTCTTTCATCAAAAGACGCTGAATTATATCCTTTGACAGAGCACTCATTTCTTGTGGATAAGGTGGCTCACTTTTTAATATTCTCCTGTAAAACAAATATTTGCTAATTACTTAAAAATCTTAATCAAAGAGCTACCATTCTAATGGTAGCATTTAACTTTCAACTTCAATAAAAAAAATAAAATCTAAAAAAAGTATTTGAGAACATAAATTACATAACTTAATCCACAAAAGAAAAACAAACCCTATTTCACACACACTGAGGCAACTGTTACTATTTAAATGAAATCTCATAGCAACAACAGGTAGCTCCCCTAAGAGATCAACTTGATTCCTAAGAGCAGTCAAAAAAGCCCCAAACCATTACTAATGTTACAAATTGTTAGAAAACAAAGAGAAAAAAACATCCTTGGGCCATCTGAGGTTTACTTGCACCTTACATATTGTGTACAATGCTCATACAGAATTGTGCTTCATACAAAGATCTACGAAAAAGGCTAGGACTGTTTAGCTTAGAGAAATGGGGAGTTTAGGGATCTGGGCATAATGCTCTCCTCAAAATGATAAACAGTGAAGAAAACATGGATAAAGACCTCAATGTCTATCTCAACACAAGAACTAGAAGCCACCAAAGCTAGTAGAAGTTCAGAATCTTAGAAACCTAGAAAAGAATGACATTTGAATACCTATCTCTTTTATGAGTAGCCATTTCAGTCTTACATAAAGAGGAAGGGTTTGGCTCTGGGTGTTGAAATTTTGGGGGGAGAGAGGGAGAAAGGAAGTGTATACTTGCTTTGTGGGTAAAATGAGTGGGGAAATACAACTTACAGAAACTTTTTGTCACACAATCACAGAATGAATGAGGTTGGAAGGGATTCCTGGGGGTCATCCAGTCCAACCCTGCTGCTGAAGCATAGTCATCTATACAGCCAGTTGCCATGACCATGGCCAGAAGCCTTCTGAGTATCTCCCAAGGAGAGATACTCCACCACCTCCCTGGGCAGCCTGGGCCAGTGCTCAGGCACCCTCACAATAAAAAAAGTGTTTCCTGATCTTCAGAACAAGCCTTTTGCATTTCAGTTTGTGCCCATTATCTCTGGTCCTGTCACTGGGCACTGCTGAAAAGAGGCTGGCACCTTCTTTTTTGCACCCTCCCTTCAGGCATTTATATACATTGATGAAATCCCCCTGAGCCTTCCCTTCTCCAGGTGGAATAGTTCCAGCTCTCCCAGCCTTTCATCATATGCTTCAGTACCTTCAGATTCTTACTGACCCTCTGCTACACTCTTTCCAGTAATGTCCCTGTCTCTCTTGTACCAGAGCTCGAAACAGGACCCACTCTCACAACTACTGGTACTTTGGCTAATGCAGCCCAGGATACCACTACCATTTCTTTGCCACGAGAGCACATTGTTTAACTAGGTGTCTATATATGCGTACTCTCAATGTGGTTACTGAAGCATGACACATAGGAGGAGGCCTTAAGAGTGTCACCAGTGAACACAGACCAAAACATTTTAAGCTAAGAGAGACAGCAAGGCTGAAATCATATAAGGCTGTGGCAGCACTAAAATCTTTATTGTTATAGGTCTCTGATATGTTGATCACTGCACAACATTCCTAAACTTTGCTTAAAGTTACTGCATGACATCCTTAAGATTCAGCTACCTCATGGGAAAATTTCTATCTTGAAATACACAACTTCTTGGATAATTCTTAAAATAAAGGCAGATTGTTTCCTAAATAATCCTGTCCTGCCAGTGTGGGAGGATAAAAACAAGTTCAATATGCACATATCCCACGGTTTGTTTCTACTGACACTGTATCCAATTTTGAGCAAACAAAATTACAAAGCAAGCTAACCTCCTGGTTTAAGTAACACTAAAATGATTTAGGAAAATACAGCTTAAAAAAAAAAGAAAGAAAACAAAACTGAGTTTTAAGATGGATTGTATTTTTAAATGATGTAAGGATCATCTGCAGTGAGGGTCTAAATTACAGCCACGCTGCTAGCAGAAGTAACAGCAACCATAAAGCCTTGTCTTCAACTTCCGGACACAATTCACTTTACAGAGAAGAAGAACGCACAGTACTGCCAAATGATTTCTTAATTAGGGATGTCAATACCAAATTTAAACATCACTAAAGAACAGGATTCTTACACTGTAGGACTGGTGAAGAAGTAAAGATTCAGCCTCTTCAGAAATCATCCAGTTTCAGAAAGGGGAAGCAGGTAAGGAAGTAAGAAAGCCTTCCTGTTGTAAGACAGAAGACAGGACATCTTGATAGCAAAATTACTTGATTTACAGGAGGGCCAACAAAATCTACAACATCTTCTTAGCCTGGAAATCAGTTCAGTTAGAGAATCAGAAGGGTATGTAACAAAGATCTTGGAAAGAGACAAGTTCTCTTTGGGCTCTCAGAAGGGAGAAAAAAAAAAAAAAAAAAAAAAAACCAAAAAAAACCCAAAACTAAGTAATTTTTTAAATGGATTTCTAAAGCAATGGGATTGAAACTCTGGGATGTCCTTAGAATCCAAAAGATAAATTCTTAAGCATTTTCCTATCTAAAGAATGTCAGAGATTTCAGATTATCAAATCAGATGAAATTTTGAAAATGTCTCTGAGGAAAGATGCTGACTTGGGATGATTAGTAACATGGGTAACAGAATAAATGAGTACAATTTCTCCATGCAGCCTCAGAAGATAGTCTCTGTAGTAATGACGCTGGTAAGTGCTAGCAGTAAGACTTTTGCTCAAGTCTCAGGCTTCTGATGCAAATACAAATATAAGAGAGTGAAACAAATAAGCAGTGGAGAGTCTTTTACAGAACTCTGCACTGCAAGTTACTAGAAAATTCTTACCTAAAAGAAGTACTTCTGCAGTAACACTAGTAAGTCTGTGTTAGCCAGGACTGATGATAAGTGATGGAAAGTGGCTTGGTGAGCATTTCTGCCAGCTCCCTCAGACCCTTGTGCGGATTCCATCCATTCCCATGGACTTGTGTGTGTCTCAGTGGTGTAGCAAGTGGCTGACCATTTCCCCTTGGACTATGGGGGCTTCACTCTGCTCCTCATCCCTGCTCAGGGGGCTGGGTACTGCAAGAACTTGTCTAACTATTAAAGACTGAGGCAAAAAAGGCATTAAGTACCATGGTCTTTTCCTGATCCTTTGTCACTGTTTCCTCCCATACAGTAAGAGATGGAGATTCTCCTTTGCCGTCCTCTGTTGCTAATATATTTATGGAAACATTGCTATTGTCTTTTATGGCAGTAGCCAGATTAAGCTCTAGTGGGGTTCTGGGTCTTATTTTCTCCTTGCAAAACTTGACAACATCCTGTCCTGAAATTCTTTCAAAGGCAATAAACTCTTTTCTTTTTTCCTCCGAGTTCCAGCCAAAGCTCTCTGTTCAGCCAGGCTGGTGATCTTCCCTGATTGCTTACCTTTCAACACATGGGGACTGCCTACTCCTGCACCTTGGTCGGTCTTGAAGAATGCCCATCCCTCCTGGATTCCTCTGCCCTTCAGGACTGCCTCCCAGGGGACTCTGTCAACCAGTCTTCTAAAGAGGCCAAAGTCTGCCCTCCAGAAGTCCAAAGTAGCAGTTCTGCTGATCCCAAACCTTACATCTCTGAGAATTGAAAACTATTGTTTCAATGCCACTATGGCCAAGTCGGCCTCCAACCATCACATTGCTCACAAGTCCTTCTTTGTTCACAAACAACAGGTCCAGTGGCCATCCTCCCTCTTTGGCTCCCTCATCAGCTGTAACAGGAAGTTACCTTCTACACCCTCCAAGAACCTCCCCAACTGTTTTCTCTCTGCTGTACTGTATTTCCAGCAGACATCTGGTGTTATACTGAGGGATATCTCCCATTTGTTGACCTTCTTAGAGCTCACTGCAGAGAAGGCAGCATTCTGCCATGCAGTACAAGCACGCTCCATGTAAGCTGCATTCATATATGCCAGTGGCATTAGTTCAGAAATACTTTTGAGGTTCACAGATACTATAAAATATTCATGAAGCCAATTTCTTTAGAAATTCTAGGCACTACTTACAATTATAATGGAATTGAAGTATGTGAAGCTGTATACATATTAATTAGGATGAAAGAAAGCTGCTAGAAAAGACAGACCATATGGGATCAACATGTGGAAAAGCAGAAACTGGTGAAAACTAATCATGAAGCTTGATCAAGTAAAGAGTCTGGCTACAGTATTACACCACTACTGTAACAGTAACCCATAAAGCGTTCAGAGGAAACAGTAAATTGCATGTGTCAAAATCCTTCCTGGTACAGCTGTGCTTCCCAAAAGAAGCTACAGCCTTTAGCACAAACCTTCCTTTCCTTTTCTGAATCACCTCCATCATGCTTACATGGATCAACAATATGCAGAGAATAAAGAAAGTAATCCCAGTATACACCTACTATGCATCTTCCCAACAGTTTTGCCAATAAAAGGATTCTTACAGATTCATGGGCAAAATATCTTCATAGCATCTAATGGATGGCCACATTTCAGCCATCCTCCATGAAGTTTAAGTGAAGTCTAAACAACTATGTCAAATAAAGAGCATTAGTGTATTCTACAGATTATTTTATAGATGTATATACGTACAAAAATGGAGAAATATAGATCTATCTATTCATAACCCTAAAGGTAGAAATATTTTTTATGCTGCTGCACAGCAGCAATGTAATACCCCCAGAACTTTTTGCTTATTTTAAATCCCTGTAGGTATTTGTCAAGTCAACCCCCTAAAATGGACTTGTCTTTCAAGTCAGCACTACAAATCACCCACAATCACACTGAAAATACTGAGTTCATAATCAAATCCAGCCCTTGGCTACGGTTTTCCAGGCTGGGGCTCATCCACAGCTCTACAGCAACAGAAGTCCACAATTCTCAAAATGAAAGGAAGATTTGGAAAGAAGGGAGAAGAAAGCAGAAAGGGCATACTAGAAAAGGAGTTACTTGAATAGTTCCGTGATTTTTTTTCTAAATTAAGTTTAATACCCACCAAAAAGGTGAACAGAAAGTCTTCAGAGACAGACACAGAGACATGAGGAAGCGCAAACTTCAATTTCCCTGAAGTTTCACTTGCCATGAACAAGAAGTCCAACAGTTGTCAAAAAGGTTACGATAAAAGAACTGAATACAACCCCTCATCAGAAAGAGTGAAAAAGATACAAACCACAAAGTAACTGTTTCTGACAGAAGAACTGAACTGTTAGAGAGATGCTTCATAATAAAACTCTGTGGTCACAGTTAACAGCAGATAGCTATTGTGCTATGCAAAGGAATACAGTTATAAAAAAACACCTAAAGATTACTTCCCATCAAGGTAAAATAGAAGAAAGACCTGGATTTACTTAGAGGATGACATTTTTCTTTAATCTCAGAAAAATAAAAGGCCATGGAAACTAAGCTTTCAGGACTTGTAACTGGGTAAGAGAAAACTGAATTCTTGAAGTCTGTTGCAATGAATCAGCAAGTTAAAGTATATTGAAGTTAGGGAACACAATATGCTTAGAATACTTTTGCCATCAAGAAAGAAGTTTATAACAACTCATATCGCTCTACCAGTTATAGTGATTTCATTACCACTTCAACTGTAAATATCTGATAAAGTTATCTGCAACTCGGTTTTTCATCAGTTTAGGGAGGAAATGAAACTAGAAAGATCAAAGATAGTCACAGAGAGAATTTGGAATCCATTTAATTATAGGGGTAAAATTACCTAGCATTTGCATCCCAATTCAACAGAAAAGGCTGTAAAAAGGTTGTAAATGTCATTGAAAGAGTAATTTAAAAAAAAAAAAAAAAAAAAAAAAGATATTAAGTTCAAAAGGAGTTTATGTGTAAATTGCAAATTTAACTCAAATGAAAAAATTATCAAGGAAAT